>JAYRBW010130556.1:0-16041 GCA_036023295.1 Invenusta paracnida
TGATATTCTCCGGTATCTGAGATTGGCCGGTCGCTTATTACCAAGAACTACACCCGCCAGAATGTATATATATATAGAGATAATATACACACATCGCTTATTACCAAGAACTACACCCGCCAGAATGTATATATAGAGAGATAATATACACACATCGCTTATATGGCATAATCATATATTTGTTGAAATACCAGCGAAAATTAAAAAAAGATTGCATTATCAATTCTATGCTAAATTGAAAATCAAATACGACATTTTAAAGAAGTTTAATAATATATCAATATGTGGGATATGTATTAATACTTAATTAGTACAAGAAGCTACAAACTTTAGATTAAAAAAATGATTTTCAATATTTTAAGGAAATTGTACTATTGAAATAGGTTACATACAGGTAAGTGTCTTTTATTTTGAAAACATTATACCTTTAGTCTTCTTATGCAATTATTTCGATTTTCTACTGTCTTCTTACGCTTTTCAGAAGATACAATATTTTATATGGGAGCCGAACTTTATATGGGAGCATATTTTGATGTTTCTCAGTAAGTGTTTGAGAATGTTATAAAAATTTACTCCTTTTAGGTTACTAAATACAAACAATACTCAATATAAGGTATACATATTTTATAAAATGTTGTGCATAGAACTCAGATCTTTCAACCTTTAAAGATAATGTTTTTACATTTTGCATATTATATAAATTTATACATATTATTTATTATCTGAAATATTTTTGTAAAAGTTAAATTTTAAATGTACTACTACTATATTTTACAGTAGCTCCTTAAAGTATACTATAATTTTAAAATGAAACTAAGAGTTCATGCTCTATATTTGTTCTAAAAATTATTTTAAAGTTAGAGTAAAAGCATAATATATACATCAATATGTACGATAAACCCAAACTCGCAAGTTAATAAAAATTAATGGAACAAGAATTTATAGAAAAATCTTTGCTATGGTATACATTCGAAAGATACAAAGGAACGTGTATGAATGTAAAACTTATTTAAAAAAAAACCAATCGATATATAATAGTAGAAATAATACACATAATATCATATCCAAGATTTCAAATGAATTTTCGAGTTTGTAATTATATTATATAAATGGATATATTTTAAATAGTCAGAATTATAACATAACTATTAAAGCTTTTTTATATAAATTTCATAAATGATTAAAAATCATATCTTCAACATTATTGAAACTTACCTAATAATAATATTTCATTTTATTCATAGTACAATTATGATACATTTGATTATGACAAGAAAAAGAATATATAAAAATATTTAGTACAATGAAAGGAAAAATCGAAGCCTATTTCTAAATCAAGTCGATAACCCACTTTCACAAAATGGTGATCGAACAATGGTTTTTAGATCGTTTCTTTGGCATCTGTTTGTGCGATGCTGTATTTATCTTTTTATTAGAAATATAGCATTAAGTGAAGCTGAATTTATATTTAATTGTTAGTTTCATAGAGTTCATAAACATTTTAGTAGTATTATAGTTTTTTAAACAATGCATAACAATAAGGGAAATAATAATATAATAAGAAACTAGAATTTGTAACAATTTCAATGAACTTGCATTTTCAGAAGTTAAAAATCTTGATATGGAAAGATATTTTGATCAAGTATTTTTTTATAAATTGTTATCAAAACAAAAACTATAGCGTCACAATAATTAAAGCCAAGAAAGAAGCCCAAATACAGCTTCTTTCTAGAAAGTAGTATGTAGTTTTAAATCGTTAATACTATATATGACACATATTTCAGCCATTGATACAATTGATTAAAAACGGACACTAAGAATTATATGTTACATTGCTAGTATAAGATTTATATATAATATAGATAAATATATATGATTTATACAACCTTTAAAGCTCACAAAGTGTAAATCAAAAAAATTCTTGGCTATGGTACATTTTTATACAAGCCTCATTAAAAGATTACGTTACAAGCGTTTTTGTCGTTGCATATAAAACTGGGAAATATTGCTAAGGTGTTTCCATTGCACATTTTATATCGCTCTGAAATGTATACCTTTGAAACATAGCTATCTATCTTTATATGTATGTTCGCCGAATATTTAAAAGTAATCATATAATGTATTTGTTTATAATTTATATTTTAATATTAAGAAGGATGGTGCTAAATCATTAGAGAATAAACTATTTACAAAAAAAGTGTTTTTGATTGGGTGCCTACTATTATAAGGTTAGTTACATCTTATTACGCACTTTGGTTTCCTTATAAATAAAACAATCAAAACCATATTTTCACTTTTTTTCTACTCTTAACAATAATAAATTAATTTGAATGATAACAATGACTATGTCTCCTGCAATTACTATAATTTTCAATTGGTGACTTAGCTGAAATTGGTGACTGAAAAGGAAGTCACTTGGAAGGTATCTAATTCATTTAATCTGTTAAATTGTTCAGAGTAGTGGAGTTTTAAGTAGAGTTTACAGCTAGATTATTGCGTCATTCTCTATAAATATTATGTAATAAATGTAGGAATCATCCTGTATCATAGTACTAAAAGATTCAATCATGGCTCAGCAAGCACTTGACAACGCGAATATCGAGTTTATCATTTCGAAAATAGCAGGACGCTTGTTAAAACTTGGCAACTTTATTTTCCATCTGTATAAAACAGCTGGTGATAAACAGTACTATAAGTGTCATAGAGATAATTAAAAAACGTGGGCAGTGCTCGAAGAAGGCTATCTGGTTTATCAAAACGTTCAGCACAACCACGTTAATGACCAACAGGAAATTAACACCCGAAACTTCACCAACGTTTTAAAGAAAACGGCACATAACATGGCTCAGCCTTTACCACATCTTTACAACCGGCAAGTTTCTGCTGCTGGACAAGGACTTCGGGTATCCCCTTCATTTGTATCTATCAAAGATTCAGAGTACCGTTCTCGAAGGAAAACTTTTCAACAACAAACAAACAAAACCCGCAACGAGCTGGTCGTTGACCGTTTTATTACCGAAGACTGCCATATCTTTGACATACTAGATGTGCACAATGAACGAATTATTATCATAACATCAAACATACTCTTGCACCACCTGATGAACAATAGTCACGAACTGCAGGGTATTTTAAAACACCTGGATGGAAAACTATGCCATGCTCAGCAATGAGCTTTCGAATCATTTTGCGAAAGATGATGACCGCACCATAAACGCCGTAGAGTCATTGCACTATATCACATCAATGTGTGGTAAACACACACTTAAAATTCATGCCTACTGCCGCGAAATTTGGAGCGAGATTCGTAATTCTGAAACACGTATTGGGCAATTAAAGAATTGAGCTTTTCCCAAAGACCTCTTCCAAAAACGAAACACGTTTTTCGTCAGGTACGCGAACGTTTAATGCCCTACAGACGAGAGTTCGACGAAGGTGTCAGAACTTTCACACATATTTCGATGGCTGTTCTTACCAGTTACACGACAACCTGGTGTTATTTTTTAATTGCGTGATTCTCATTTGTTTATAATAAATATTCATTCTTTGTTATTTGATATTTTGATAAATTACGTGATGAATTTATACAATTATTAAATTTTTTTTTAAATTGTTGCTTCAAATAAAATTAAAAATGTTTAACAAATTAAAAGCAAAAATAATAACAATAGTTAGTTATAATAATACTGAAAATATATTAAGAAATATTAAGAAATTGCATTTTTTAGACGTCAAAGAAATATCTATAGGAGATATTTATCCATATAAAGATAAAATCAGTAAAATGATTTCATGGAAGGCAAAATCCTCTAGGAGCCACAATGATCTCATATTATTGTTCTTTTCTAACAAGCTATCATATGCTTTTTTGTTTTATATATTTGCACTTATATAATTCCAATATAGCCGGATAAAATGTATAGTAAAAATTAAAATAAGAATTACTTGAAAATTGCTGCAGATAAATTATTTTTATACATATAATTATTTTTTAATTCATAAAAATTTGCAAAAATACAAACGACTCTATAAAAACAATATTTGTGAGCAACTTAAAACATTATAAGGTTTCATGGTACAAAGGATAAATGCGTGTATTGCAATGATGAAAAAAATATAGCCAAATAATAAGCGTAACTGATGGACTGCATTTTCGTAACTGACGGACAGGTAGCAGTTTAATACAATAAAATCATTTGTTTTACCGTTCCATGTACAGAAGTTGCATGAAATAAGTGATTGTTTATGGTAGTGTACATAACAGCTAAATAGTAATGTTATTTCTTTAGAATTTGTCTTCAAATGCAAAAATATTCAGGAAAATATTGAGAGACATAAATAGTCGAATTAAAACCTATTGCTGACAATGATTTTAATTAAAAGACTTTAAATAAAGTATCGTCAATTACATATATGAATTAAAACCTATAGCTGAAAATGATTTTAATTTAAAGACTTTAAATAAAGTGTTCAGTTACATATGAATTAAAACATGATTTTATGATTCCCAGCTTACCATTGGCCAAAAGAAGTAGAGTTGTCCCTTGTTTGTTGACTTCCTGAGAAACTTCATGGTCCAGTATCCCTTTTTTTGCTCAGGCACACATAGAATGCACCCAATGAAGTATTGGTCAATGTAGTCGACTGCATAAAATTGACTTATTTCAATAGGAAATGATCGGTTTAGGGAAACGTAGTGGGATATTTCTGACATGTATCCGATATATATTATTTTGGGGTGTGTGCCAATGCGTGTTTCTTGTTAACTAGGCTCATGAATAACAATTGTCATCTTGCATTCATCGCTTAGACACTGGATGGTTACGTGATCTGCATAATGTGTCACTTTCCCCCATTTTTGCCATATATTCTTCAAATGATTCACATTCTATGAAGTTGGATAATTCAGTCTTCTCTTGGGCAAACTTTCTCTACAGATTGGCAATCACTTTTGCCCTTAGTTCAGCTGGGGTTTGAATCAGGTCTGCTTCATTTAGACAAGCAGCAACTGCCGAGAAAATACAGTTGCCATCCATAAATTTTTCCCCATTTACATGCACATGCTTTTCAACCAAACAGCTACGCAGCTTTTCAATTGAAAATTTGACGACTGTTTAATGTTCCTCATCAAGTTGTCTGCTTGTTTGCATAATTCTCCTTTGCATTCTTTTGGAAGAAATGATTTGCTCTTGTTGATGGAATTGCTTCTGGGACATTCAATGTCCAATGCTCAGTTACTGTTTGTTTGACTTTGTTGATTTCTTCTTCATCCACATACTACATACACTCTGACATTTGGGCAAACTCTGGCAGCTTCAAGTGCAAATTCCTCTGCAGTATTGTTTACAATTCTATTTTGTAATGTTTTTCTCCAAACAGCTCTTTTCACTGTTCCCCAATCCCATCAACTGGCCCTTTCCCATGGGCCGAGCCAAAGAAACTCCAATCCAATGATTTGATTTCCTTATGTAATACCTCTGGGTTCTTGATCATGGACAAAACATATTTGTTTTTGAACTGTCCCCCTGCTCCATCTGAAAACATGTGAACGTGGTCAAGTTGAATGTCAGAATCGGCAGCATTTTGTAAGATAGCCTGATTGAATGCAACAACTGAATATTATCATGTTTCAGTGAATTATTTACAACTGCATATGCTATGCTGCTTGTTTGAGTTGTAAGTACTGCTGTAAATATAGTGACGTTATTTGAAACCCAGTAGGCTGACATAATCTCTTGTTGCTGCTTGATATTGTAGTTTTCAGCG
The DNA here is from genome assembly GCA_036023295.1 of Invenusta paracnida. Taxonomy (NCBI): domain Eukaryota; kingdom Metazoa; phylum Platyhelminthes; order Proseriata; family Coelogynoporidae; genus Invenusta; species Invenusta paracnida. The sequence goes on from JAYRBW010130556.1 coordinate 5,767, forward strand.
AAGTCTTCATGGAGAACAATATCGGTTTTGTCCACATTCTTTTTAAAAAGTTTATTTGTGCCAATGGATTTTTTGAAATGTATACATGCTTCCTCAGAAACAAGCCCTCATTCACATGTTCAGCAGAAACCCTTTTTTCAATTTTAGTGCTATTAATGGAATCTCATTGGTAGTAGGAAATTTGGCAATGATAAGGGATTTCACTGAATAGTGTTGACATTTTTTCAGATATGTCACAACATTTAGAGCAGATTCCAAGATGGCATTCCTGTGTGCTCTCTTTGCAGACAAGTAAATACAGAACATCAATTTGTTCAATTTGCTTATCTTCAGACATATTCTCACTATAGTTCTTCATCCTTTCTGCAGCTGGTTTGGCCATATTTGAAATTTGAAATTTAAATAAAACTATAACTAAAATTAGGTTGCTATACTGGCATACACACATACCGACACACACACAGGGAAATACATGAAAGCAGAGGAAAACTTTAGGAAAACAATTGTAGTTACTAAAATATATTCAAGTAAATTTCTTTTGTAATTGTTATTGTTATTATTCATAAATGTTAAGTTTACTACATTGCTAGAAGCTAGAAGATTATAAAGTGAAATTAAAAAAATATATTATTTTGGATCTATTGAAATATTAAACAAATCTATGTATAATGTTATTAACCTAAAGATTGATAATAATATGATTATACTTAAGATGGATAACATAAAAAATAGCCATTTAAAATTTGTGTAAAATTAATCTATAAACTAAATATAGGTATATTAAAAAAGAAACTTGTAGCTAGGTAGGTATCATATTCCTATGTATTTTTAAAAGATTTAGGCTGATCAGTATGAATTTACATTGCTATTTGAAAATAGATATAAAAAAATATGTCCGTCATACATTAGATCGTGCCCTTCAGTTACGCTATATATTTATATGTTACACATAGAGAATCTATCTAAATTGCATATTTTCTTGTTTAAAAACAAGTTTAGTATATTATGGATTTGACGAATAAGTATGCCACTGCATGTTTTGTCGAAATTAAAGATATGATCAAAACGTAACTGACGGACACAAAATTTTGTGGTGAAATGAAATATGTGTGTTATGCATTAAGAATAACTACTGTTAACAAACCATACAACTATAGAAACTTAGTAATAATGTAAATATATCACGATAAAAAAATGTTTAAAAAATATATTCTATTCATTAGTTATTGATAATTTTAAATAGCAGTAATAACTTACCAACATTTTTGTTTTTATATATTTAAATAGGAAAAAGTGAAACCGAAAGTTAAATTAATTAAAACAAAAATATTTATTTTATATAATTTAATGTGTTTATTTTTCATTATATGCAATAAACAGAAAACACTATCACAGTAATTTTTTTCTCTAATTTTTCTTGAGAAATTTTGGAATTGCCCATAATAGACTGGTCAATACTGTAATATACTGTCTTAAAAATAGCCACCGCCACCATTACTACTCCGCAACACATTTAGGAAATTTTGCATTAGAAGGTTGTACAAAATGGTCCTATGTGCTGTTCCGAAGTACATTAATACCTCTGATAAAAAGGTTATATCTAAATTTGGTAATAAATTAAAACTCCAGAAGTTCCCAAGTTCAAAAATCCATCATTGTATTTTATTTTTTATTATTTAACTGTTTTTTCATACTTCATATATTATATAAGTTTATTAAATCATTTATGATTATATATTTTCTATATATTTTGCAATGAAATTATTGCATATTATCATAGGTACTTATGTATACCTACTAACCTAAACAATTAATAAAGTTAGTCATTAAGGCTGCTATAGACTAATAATTACCATTTGGCTTTGGAAGTATAAAGATTGTATTTCCAATATGGATTTTTAGCTACAAGCTTTAAAAATGACTAAACTTAAAGTTTAATATACAATGGTTAAAACTTTGTACTCAACTTTTATCAATCTTTTGCAGATTTTATTTAGATATCTAGTAATGGTATTCTTCATTAAGTGATAGGACGTATAGAATAAACGAAATATTCCAGATTTTAACATTTCTAAGACTAAATAGTAAATAAAAATCTAAGACTTATTACTAAATAATATTAATAAAATTCAATATCATTTGTTACCCATTTTGGTAAAAAAATCAATTCAGTATTTTGTTCTGGCATGCTTTACTACAGCTCCCATTATTAAAAAATGTATAGGAAAAATGTATATGCAAAATTTAATCAGGATGTTAGTGCTATATTTTATAAAGTAGTACAGCTTGGGACTGATAGAACAAGTTACTTAATATTTTGATATTACTCAACTGCAAACAGTGATATTTTCTGACGCAGGAATTTTACAAGGGGGGCACAAGGTCAGAAGTGTGTAGCTATAATCTACTTTGAGAGGAGGCATAAGCAATGCTGGACTAACCATTACTATTAGGCTAATAACGCTATAAACATAGCCCACCCCACCCCATTTGTGTAATATTTTGTCAGTTTGTTATATGGTGCCTGTCATTCCTTAGGGGGGGGGGGGGCACATGACTGCCAGTCTCCCCACCCCACCCAAAAGTTTTACAGTATGGCTTTGTCACGTGTGAGGTCGCGCGTTATTATTTTAACAATTGAATATTCTAAATAACAGTCTCAAAAATATTTTATACCGGAATAATACTGCGATAGTAATGTTAGGATTAAATATCTATAAAAATTAAATTAAATGCTGTAATATATATAATTAACAATAACTTACCATCTTAATTTGTTGACATCGAAGTACATGCGGTTATTTTGTGAGATCCCAGTGTAAATAAATATAAAATGGCGGAGTAGTAATTAGCCTCTTAGCCATAAGGCATAGAAGCTTTTTATTTGTTGGCGAAGATGAGCCAATGATAATCGAGAGATAAAATATTGATTGTAACGTCAGTTAGAATAACAGGCGCCTTAGCTATAAGGCGTAGAAGCTTTTTATTTGTCGGCGAAGATGAGCAAATGGTAATCAAGAGATAAAATATTGATCGTAACGTCAGTTAGAATAACAGGCGCCGTTGACAGTGCCGTAACTAGCATGAGGCATTTGAGGCACGTGCCTCCAATAACCCACCTTAAGAATTAATTGGTATAATTTGAAAACATGGGTATTTAAAAAATACTAAATAAAATGGTACCCTTTTCAAATGATGCCTCCACCCTTTGAAAATCCTGGTTACGGCACTGGTTGAGTCTACCTACTAGAAGCAAAATTCCTAGTAGACAGATAGTCTGTTGTATAAATATAGGATTTTTCGCTCAAATTGTAACTAATTCCAAACGAATTGCAATTACTAAATTTAGAAAATGATGCGTCCTAATTTACACGACTTCTTATTGGCTGCTAAAAATTTCATAAGCGTGGAAGGAATGCTGAAAAAATTATATTTTCATTACCGGAATTCAAATTGTTGTTATTTCAATTCAAATTGTAAATTAGTTTAACAGAATTGTTTGGCCTGTTATCATTGACTTGTTATCACTTTGAAAGCATTTTTCAACACTGAGTTTTAGATTTTCATAATTTGTAAATTATGGAGAGGCGTCAACACCGCAAAATTGAACAGAGAGATAAAAAGAGATAGAATAATTGCCTGTTTTGAAGACAACGGCGTTTTTTTAGATTTAGCACGTCGACTGACCATTCCTGAATAGACGCATACAGAATTGTCGATACATTCCAGCATAATGGTTGACGGAATGTACTCCCCAAAGGAGGTGACATTGCTCGAAAAATGACATATGTGTGTCGTAGGTTGACATATGTTGACATATGTTGTCATATGTGCACATACAGGGTGTCCCATAAAAAAGTACCAAAAATAATTATATTAATTTATTGTATATTTTACTATTAATATCGAATAATATGTATATTATATGTACAGAGTTGGTAGTTGTACGTTTCTAACAAAACAATAAAATGTATATACAATATATAATCACTATTATAATGTTTATCGGTAATCATCATGGCGTAATCTCTCGCCATTTTTGTGAATAATAACACGACAACGCTTGGGAATGGATGATATTAATTTCCGACATTGACGTGCTGTTACGGATCTCCAAAATCTTCGTATTTCCTCTTTAAATTGGGCCAGATTTTCGAAGTCATGTTCTAAAGATGTAAGGTGGGCATGTAACATCCCCCTTTAGGTAAATCCTAGCGGTGCGCCTGAATTGACAATGCGATCGTCATACAGAATATTTGTTTCTGCCATCGATTTTTATTTACTACCGGTATAATATATCATTTGTATTCTAAATAACTGTGCATTTAAGTATATAATTATTCAAAGAAATCTAATTAGGTACGTATATCGATTGAATAACGAATTCAAATTCAAATTTCATATTCTCCATGCATTATAAAGTATAGAATCTCTATGACCATAACTGTTTTGTATGTTTTATCGTGTGTGTATATAATTTCTATCGTAATTCACTCATTGAAATGGCTAGTATCTTCGTCCTACATGCGAAAAAATAACATGCTCTGTGTGAAATTCACCGACAAAAATTTTTTTTTTCTTGTCAACTGTGGATTCAGCAGAAGAAATCGAAAAAAGGCGCTATGTTCGTGGTAGAGAACAAATTTACATCATAACGCCAGCTTCTATTGATCAGTACAATCAACTGATGGGCAGTGTGGACGTTCAAGATCAACTTATTGACTAGGTACTATAATTGTGTCCGCCGATCGCATGCCTGGTTAAAAAAGTGACAATCAATCTGATTATGCGCCTCGTCATCAACGCGTTTTGATTCACAAAAGAGAGAAAGGAAAGATACAAAGTTACCTTGATTTTCTCAAGAAAGCAGTCAGTGAGCTGACGACTGTTCAAAACGCTCCCGGTGGAAAACAAAATCGAAATACATACAAGTCAGCTGTACTTGCTGCAAATACACTGAATCTCCATATATGCACATCGATTTCCAGCACGCCGAAGAAGAAAAAACCAACAAAACGGTGCCAAGTGTGCTACACTGGCAGTGTGCGACGTGACACCCGGTTTCAATGTTCTCAATGTCTTGTAGTATCAAAATTGCTTTGAGTTTTAATTGACTAATTATATTTCATATTTATATAATTATATAATTACAGTATTTTACTTATATTATAACTCATATTGTAGTTCTCGTATTTATATTCATGTTAGTATTCATATTATACATATTTACATATTATTACATGATTGTGCTTATATTGACTTTATTTATATATAATTTTCTTTGGCACTATAATAGGTAAACATAATAAAAATCTGTATTAACTATTACATTAAAATGTTTAACTATTTTCAATTCCGCACATAAATAATAGGTATAAATTGATTCAGGATTGAAAGGGTTAATGGCTGTATTTCATATCATCAATATCATTTCAATTTTTTTAAGAAGCTCGTTTCTTGGCTTTCATTTTGGCGACGGAGTCGTTTTTGTTTAGATATAAATTTTTTTTTTTTAATATTTCTTTATTAATATTATTCCATGCATATAATACAACGCAAATATTAATTATTTTTTATTTGCAAAATTCTGAAATATTAGAAAAAATATTCTTGCATATTTCATCGTTTTGATCTTTCTCATATATGATAAAATTCCAAAGGAATTATGTATTTTCTAAATAGTATGAGTTATATACGCAAATTTTTAGAGTTTAGTTTAAACGCTTGAATATGAAAATAATACATTTTTATCAAAATAAAACCTAAACAAATCTTTCCGTATTAAAATTGTCTACTTTGCTTCGAAATAGGTACATTTTGATTTAATCTCTTAGGATTTTCTGTCTAACGTGTAGATAATTTTTTTTTCACTTAAAATTTCGTTGCATATTTATAGAAAAGACTGTTGTACTGCATTTATTGATAAAATTCCAGCGATTAATCTAAAAAGATAAGTTTATGTAGAAAGTTTATTTTCCGATAAAACGACAATATCAATCAATATGGGTACGAAAATTAAAAAAATATCAAGAAACTGTTTCATAAGTTCATCTCAGGTGCATTTTGTACCTTAGTGCTTGGCGATTAGGCTGATACCAAAAATATGCTTTTTAATACATTCTAGACTGATTTATGAGCGGTCAAAAATAGGCCTATTCTCCTAAGCATTAATGACTTATAGAAGCTGTTAACACAAAGACGTTTAGTATAAAGTTCCTAAATATCTATGCTATTAATGGTCAACATCACAGATATTTACGCAATACGTATAGATTCGCTCGGGACAATTCGATTCTACCTCACGAAATTTAGAATGCTATTAATTACATTTTATTACGGTTTATTTAATCGAAGTGTCTATTGGTACGTAGGTACGTACATACCAATAGTAATTATTCAATGGTTTCAATAGTGTTGAATATTATTGGTACGTACGTACTAATAGCTGCTATTGGTACGTACGGTGTAAACTGACCGTATTAACATCCCAGTAACCCTGAATTAGTCATCTACAACATCCAGTTGTAAGCCCCTATTTCATATTAAAAAGTTGTATCCAGTTATTTCTCGCGTATCACAAATGAAAAATACGTACCAATAGTATTTAAATGTGAGGACACGTACATATCAATAGCAGCTGCCTTATTTAATATTTAAAACACAGGCAAAGTTCAAAAATAATTCAAATAGTTTAAAATGTTATTGATTACATATTATATCTCTTGGAATGGCCCATATTACAGAAGCAATTTTAACGTACTTTTAGTTAGTGATCACGAAATTAGATGACGTGTAAATTATAAATTGCATCAATAATCAATTTAAATTAGAGTAGGATTACAGAAATGACTTTAATTTAGCATTGATATGTAGGTCAACAAAAGGAAAATATTAAGTTCGAGGAACCCTTAACTGCTGAAGATCTTCAAAATAGGATATCCGGAACACTCCAAAAATTGAATAAAAAAGGTCAATTGGTTAATGCAAATGTTTAAACATTGGCTAAAATCCAGACAATCCAGTGGAATCATAAGCGGTCTTCATGTTTTTAAAGAAGTGGAGGAAATTTTACCTAGCGAACTTAACAACCAGATTCAATATTTTATTTTTGAAGTTAAGAAGTTAAGTGGCCAAAGATATCCTTCCAGTTGTCTAAGGGATATTATTCAAGGTATCGGTTATTAGTTGTGTAACATCTTGCATAAGAACTTTAGAATATTTAGCGATCCAGAATTTAAAGAAACACTGACTTCACTAAATGCAGCAATGATCGAAACAAACAAACAAAAGATTGAGCCAGAAGGAAATGGCTCTACAACACTAATATCCGAAATGCCGTAAGAAACTATGTGTGAAACTGGAGCGTTAGGTACTATAATAATCCAACTACTCTTGTCAGGACTCAGAACGATGTTTTTTTAATTGCAAGTTTTTTTGTCTACTTGGTGGAAAAGAACAGAGAGATCTAGAGTGGGGAAGAGACATTCGCCTTACCCAAACCGAATCCGTAGAAGTATTAGTTTGCACAAATCAATTCAGCAAGAACTTTAATTGTGGCTTGAAGCAGAAACAATTGAGACCGAAGGAAGTGAACGCCTTTGCTTGTAAGGAAGACCCCAGCCGATGTATCGTGAACACCTAGATATACAAATATATGTATATGCTTCAATGTAAAAAAAATTTTACAAATGCAATGCTTTCTATTTGAAACCACTATCAAAATATTCAGACAAACAATGGTTTGCTAACTCACCAAGTGGGCACAAAAGACAACTGGGACAAGACTGAAGCACATGAACGAAAGTCAAACGAAAAGGATAAACAGGAAACAGGTCAAATTCCCAAAGTGTCTATGAAGTTTTGACAGATTCTGATTTTGCTGAAATATCACGAATACTCTATCCCCAAATTTTCAAGATCAAATTTTTCCAAATTCAGCTTTAATTCCATATTCCTCATCTCAACTAACTTTTCCGGAGCGTAATAGATTTTTGCCATTTGCAACTATAAATAGAACTGCTACTGAAAAAGAAAGATATTGTTTCTCCGCCGTCAAAAACAATGCATATTGAAGCGGATGCCATCACAAATAAAGTTATTATTACTTTTCAGTGAAACTTTTTTGGAAATTTACCGAGTCGATCCCAGAACTATCCCTAGAATCTCTCGCCAGAATGGTTCTAGAATTTTGACTTTCAGGTGTTCGGATGTTTACTATTCTAAATATTTTGTTATTTCCATTCAAATTGTAAACTAGTTTAACAGAATTGTTTGGCCTAGGTTATCATTGGCTTGTTATCACTTTGAAAACTTTTTTCAACACTTGGATTTTTATAATTTGTAAATTATGGAGAGGCGTCAATACCGCAAAATCTAACAGCTAGTTTTTTAGATTATGCATGTCGACTGACTATTCCTCAATGGACGGCACGCAAAATTGTCGATACATTCTAACATAATGGTCGACGGAATGCGTACTCCCGTAGGAGGTGACATTGCTTGAAAAATGACAGAAGAAATGTCACAACATTTGTTTCCGTGCATTTGTAAACTTTTCTATTAAACGTACTTTACAGTTATTCGATATGTACTCTAAACTTTATAAATCCTCGCTTATATACATACTATAAGTACTCGATTTTTAATACTTATTTTCTATTTCTTACATAATAGGTGATTAATATTATGCTATTAGCTATTCGTTTTAAATAAATATGAAATATATAGCATTATAGACAAAATTATAGACCTGTACGTTTTTAATCTACCGACCCCGTCCCCTTGTCTGCTTACGTACTTTGTTGGACAGTCCCTAAAACTGAATAACAATATTTATAGCCTACAATTAACCAATTCTGTTAATTTACAATTTGAATGGAAATAACAACAATTTGAATTCCGGTAATGCAAATATACATTTTTAAGAATTCCTTCCACGCTTACGCAATTTTTATCTGCCAATAAAAAGTCGCGTAAATAATGACGCTTCATTTTCTTAATTTAGCAATTGCAATTCGTTTGGAAATAGTTACAATTTGAGCGAGAAATCCTATAGATAAACTTGTATTAAGAGACGAAAATATGCGGTTATAAAAACATCGATTAGTAGTTTATTTTCAAACAGAGGATGAGGGAGTTGTTAAAATAGGACATAATTTTAAAAGGAGGTCTCTAAATTTGTGACGATGTTTAACAAGGATAGAGGGTGGTAAAAAGTCTCTAAAAAGCAGGAAGTCATTTCAAAAAAGTCCCCTAATGTAAAACTTACATTTATTGAGAAAAATATTTTGTTTTAATAACATTTTTAAAAAATCTAAAGAATATTTTAAAATAACAAAATTGCAATCTTCCAAGAAGTTGATAAGAGCGTCAATAAACGTCAAATAGAAGTAAACCAACACGCAGTCATAATTAAAAAAATTATTGAGACAACAAAATCTTATTAATTTGTTTGAGTTTCAGTTTTCGTTATTTTTTAAATTTCATTTGTTGCTTTTTAACTGCATAGCATACAATTTTAATTACTAGGCCTAGTTTTTAATCTTACAAAATACAAATTGTATTTTGTAAGATTAAAAACGAGATTATTTATATTGGCATTGTATTACAATGCCAATATAAATAATCTCAATGAAACTAGAAATATAAATGGTACTTAGAGTTAGACATGTCTGACAGTAAGTCACAAATAATGTCTAAATGTCAGATGAGTCAGTGTCTGTTATACTTATAACAAGTTATAATATATAAAATAGATGTAAAAAAATTTAATCCAAGATGTTTTTGTAAAATTAGTCAGCATTAGGAATATACAAAAATTAAACAAATCATTTTAATTATTTACTGCAATAAAATATAATAAACATACAAATAATTGAGACACTAAATAGAATGCAAAATGTATACTTACTCTTAGTAATGGGCCCCTTAGACTTAGTAACTACTTATATGTAAATACATCAGGGTGTCCATGTGTCCTCAAATGTACTCAAATTTTGTCACTTTACTCAAATGTACTCGAATTTTTTTGTGTTTACAATTAAAATTATATGATAGTGTTATTTCAAAAATGCTGTATCAGGTCTGTATATATAGGATAAAGAATGCTTTTGAGGTCTTTAGAAAATATTTATATATTTTCGTTAGACCGACAAAAGCTTTCTATATGCTTTATAATCTATGATTATTGCCAAAAAAAGAGGTTTATATTTGGAGATAAAAAAATATAAACCTCAAAAAATATTAGCATGAAATCAATTAATTTAAATAATAGTT
>JAYRBW010130567.1:0-16039 GCA_036023295.1 Invenusta paracnida
CGCTGGAACTATCATGTGTTTGTTCACATGTGAATTATTTAAGAAATGTGTTTGGCAAGATATGTTTTATATGACATTTATTAGCAATATAACATATAGGTAGCTTTTCATAAACTGTCATTTATGTTTCATATAAAAGGAGTTATTGCATAAAGTTTGCCCCTCTGCATACATAATATATACAAAAAACAGTAGAATTAAACAGTTTCGAATAATCTAGTTAAGTAACAGTCGGTGAAAAAAGGGACACTTTGTCCTGTTATAATATTTCGTAAGCAATAGTTTATTAAATAAATATTTTGAATGAGACAACATAAATGAGTGGATTAATAAGTGTTATTTGTATATGTATAGTGCACAACGGCAAATAGCTAACACAAGAATAAGAATTAGAATAGATTTGATCAATTTAGATTGAAATAGCTACTTTATAAATTATGATGGACATATTGACGAAACAACAAAAAGTCGGTTGTAAAACATCAATCGTATTCCTAAATGCCCAACCAGCCACCCAAACCTTTTCGTGAAATGGAAGTGAAACAAGACAAGGGGCGATAAATGGCTAGATGTGACATGGCAGTAGTAGGGGAGGGGGACCGCCACTTCACCCCCCCCTCACGACTAAGGACGATAAATGGCTGGATGTGACATTGCAGTAGTAGGGCAGGGGGACCGTGACTTCACGCCTCCATGCCCCCCCCCCCAAGACAAAGGGTGATAAATGGCTGGATGTGACATGCCTTATTGAAAAATGTCAAAATGAGAAACAATTATACAAAGTGCGTCAAAGACTCACAAGAAACTCTCCCTTGGTGAAGCGCGCATTTCTGATGCAAACCCTCTCCTCCTCTCCCAACTGACTTCCGTAAGGGAAGCCTCGTAGGTGGCAGAGAACAAGGCCAATAATACTCATGGCCGTCGTTGTGCGGCCCTTGCCAGTTCGACAGCTCAACAGGAAGGCCACACCATCCTCCTCCATGAAGAGCTCTCTGTTCTGTGTCACGAGTTGTATCAACTGGTCGTAGATCTGTCAATTGCGGAGAGTTGAGGTGCCAAATATATGTATACCAGTTGATAATATCTGAGCAAATAGAGACATCCAATTCAACTATAAAACATATAACATGTAGAACTTATTTCATATAAAATAAGGTAGCGGAATAAGATGTAATTCAACAAGATAACGCAATATCCATTCTCCAAATAAGCTGACTGTTAGACATATCCTATGGTTCAATGAATTGTGTTTAAGGATCTAGAACGGCTATGATTCCACACAAAGTGGGTGTTCCATACACTGAGTTATGGCAACAAGGTGCAGTCGGGGTTCAGCGATGTCAGATTTTATTAGAATTCGGCTCTCGGGGCAGACTTATTTAAAAAAAACTTAGTTACAATATTATATGAAAATATATTTTACTATCGAAATCTGAAGCCTTGAAATTCTACTGTCTGTTGGATGAGTGCAGCAGGTGATGAATCAATGTCACAAGTTGCTCAGTCACAGGCGGTCAAATTTACCGGTATGGCCTATAATAATAAAATGATGGTCGAGATTTAAATTCTAAAATGAAAGTTTTTCAGATTCAATATCGACAAGTCCATATCAAATGCGTGGAAGACATATCAATTATTAACATTTATTATTTTATGTTAATAACCGACGCGAGTGTTAAGTTAAAAAAATGTTTTAATATTTTATAAATAATGCATTACATTATAGTAAGCAATGAGTATTAATGTACTGAAAATTAATAAAAACTAAGGTTTTTCAAATATACCTACTAAATTCCATTCATAATAAATCCCAATCTTATAGCTCCAATCTTTCCATAAAGGTTGGAAATCCAAACATTTTATTTGATATAATGCATATTAAGCCGATAATAGGCGACCAAAAAATGTACAAGAAAAAAAGAGTTATTTTGGTGTTTAAAAGCCGCCAACAATAAAAAATGCATCGTTCAAAAGTTTCCAACCAGACTAGTATTTTGTGGATCTTACTGCTGATAATTATCACGCCTTCATATCCTTATTAACTTATCTTAATTAAATTGTGTTTTGGGGATTGCTCTGCCTCAATTATGATTTTAATTCATGAAGAATATTATTAACAATAAGTTACTGTAAACATCATTGAATTCAAAATTATAATAAACTTAGATATTAATGGGATTTATTGTTATTGTTTAGTATTACTTTTTTTTAATTGAATATTCAACATAAAACCATGTTTTCTTGATGATACAAAATTTCAAATATACTATGATATTCGTGCAACCGTTATTGTTATCTGAATTTTTAGTTTACTCAGATAAAATGTATGTATAGAAATACAGAAAGAAAATGTCAATTAAAAAATGAAAAAAGTCCTTGGAATCACATTATAGGATATACAATAAGCACGTACGCTCATAAATACGTCACTCAGTTGTATTGCATCCATTTTCCGCCCTATGTTTCAGAATTGTATTAATATTTATATAGAAATTACTCCACATTATATGGTCACATATTTAATATAAAAATATTAATATTCAAAATAAAAAATATATACTTACCTAGATCAAAAGGTTTTAAAACGATCATTTTATATACAGTCATAATAATGAGAAATACTAAGTTTTGTAAATGTGTTGGGATAGGAAGCGTTTGGAACTAATATACCAATTTTTCAAAAAATATAAACTATAAATTTTAAAATATATTATATACCACATAGGAAACAGTTAATTAAAGATATTCTTTGGTTAATTGATTAAAACATGGTCAATTTGTATTTTGAGTTATTTCTTTCGCTGTTTGTATATAAGTTGGAATAATATTGGCAATGGATTCTTGCTAGATTCTTATTATTTTTGTACAATTTGAAATTTCAATGTCGTCGTTTAGACATACAACTAATTATATTTTATAGCGCTATTATAGCTAAATGACATAACACAGACACTAACTGTAAAGATAATTTTACTAATATTTTTTGCAATTAAAAGAAGCTTACATTATTACAAATAAAAATTACAATATTATGTCTACAAATGACGAATAAAAAGAGGTTATGCAATAGCCAATATAACTCTAAATTTTACATGTAAATAAATATTGCGCTGAAGTAAAGTTGTGCATTTACTTTCTGAATAAATTTATTACATTTAACAATCTATTAATAAAACTTTCTTCAAATTATGCACCAAGTATATAACAAAATAATATTCTGTAAGCAAAAGCCTATATTTTGACTCTATTATAACGTATTCTCACTTTGATCTTATAAACATTTTACGTGTTTTTTTTAATATTTTAAACATTCTGTATAATTAGAACCGGAATAATGAATTAATTTAATTCCATCGATTTGAAATAATTTTACGTAAAATGAAAGTTTTCAAATAATCTTGGATTTTTCTATAAATGCGTTCTAAGTAAATTAATAATCCGTTATTATTTACATAATTCATTACAGTAGTAAAAATCTACATAAATATGTATTCAATTTTCTTGTCAACTTTATTATCAGCTTACATAAAAATGGGATATAATTTTTTTTGGTGTGTATCTACAACTATATTTGAATACGTATATTGGACTTGGTTCAACAGGTGTCAACAATTTCATTAAACTATTTATATATCTACTAAACATTACATACAAATTGAATATTTAGATAAATAAGTTATATAAGAAAGCAAACTTAAGTATAGATTTAAAATCCGTGTAATTCTGGATTACCTAGGATTTGTATTTGTGGAATATATTATAATATAAGTAGTGGGTAGTAATATAGATTTCTTCATGGTAACATTCGTCCTGATAATGTATATTCTAAAATATAAACGAAATGTATGTAGGTATAGGTATTGTCACTAATATATATGTTTCCTTAACTAGCTGGCAAATACACCAATAATCGTGAGGCTATTCATAAGTCTGCATCATGGGCTTTGCATTTTTGCTTCTTAGGGAGTAGGTATGTAACACCGATCATGGATGGGATGGTATCCACAAACCTCCCTGGACTCTACAAGAGTGAAAAGAAATCGAGGGGAAGGAAGGAATCATAATATCGATCCAAAATGCACCAGAAAGTCAACGTCTACAGTTAGTGAGCGAGAAAGCAAGATGGTGCTGCTTTTTCATTCGTTGATCAATGCAAACATCTTCGCTGTCGACTTTACAGGCTTCATTAAAATGCAAGAACACTTGGCGACCAGAAGCACTATCTAGACGAAGATTTTCAACTCCTCTACACTTTTGATTCTACGTGCGTGCTGGATTGTGCTTCTGTGCTATACCTACTTTCTGATAGTTGTCCGCCATTGCTCGCATATTATTGGTAAGAATTTGTTATGCAACTTTAGATAATTTTAATTTTTCATGTAAATTTATGTAAGTTTATTTTTGTTCTCTAATGAACAAGTTAGAAGAAATTTAAATCGAATGCATGGTATTTAAAACGAAGCTATTTGATTATTAAAACCAATTTAATTATATAATATTTTATTTTATTTAGGAATGTGTTGACTACTTCTTTTAATATTGTATTTATATATCATATTTTGATTAAAGCGTAAATATATTTTCCGGTAAAATATTCAAAAAGTTTTTGTCTTTTTATTTCTTAACACTTCAAAATGGCAATGACTATTTCTAATTGGATAGACATTTTTAAAAAGACTTGCAATTTAACGTTGTACGCTAATCATTTAGTTAAAACATTAGTTTTTTATTCAAATGATAAAACGAAATGTATTTATCCAAAAAATCAGCTATAACTTATACTATATAGAATTTTACTATTCTGTAAATTAAAGAATATTTTTTTCTAATGAAGTAAAGGATAATTTATTCAATGATTAAATAATTCAATCAATAAGTATATTAATGATTTGAAAAAAAATTAATATCAGAGAAAAGACAATTATCAAAATCTAAATCTAAATTAGAAATTATATAAATGAAAATATCAAATGGTAAAATATGCATTATGTTATATATTTATACCATAGACATTTGTCTTACGTTTTATACATATTTACTATATACACATTGATTAATTTCTATAATTGATACATTATCAATCCTACTAAAACATATGTTAGCTGCTTTTTACTTTCAAGAATGTATATTAGAAAATGCTTAGATAAAAAAATCGCATTTAAGTTGATTTTTCAATATGCATACTTGTAACTTTAGACCAAATATATATTGTATTGTTCTCGAATTGTTATTTGGCGTAATACAATAATTATATATTTTTGATTATTAAGTATATTTTTAAATACTTAAAGTATCAATGTAGGTAGTTTCAAAAGCAGAACTATACATTTATTAAAATTAATAAGTTTCAAAACATTTTTTTGATAATACAACTTTTTTTCTTTTCTGTTTAGCTTCCAAACGGGAAATAGGAATTTATACATATGATTTACTACGATTTAAACAATTCTTGTAAATATTTTCGATAAATTCTTTTCAGCTTTTTGAAACCATTCTTGAAAATTTTCTATTGAAAAAAGATGAGTGATGATGAGGATTTTCAGCCAAGATCTAGAGGACGTCGATTTGAGTAAGTTGATCTCCCTTCTTTGCCAGTTCTTATTAATTACGTTAAAATATGCTTAGATATCGTGAATAAATCAATAAATTTGAATAGCAATTTTTTTTTTAATATATTTTGTTAAACTTTATATTACAGGTTGCTATTAAGCAATATGATATAATTATATTACATTAATATTTAATGCCATGTTTGCGTTTGTTACTAAATACTGATTATTGTAACTTTGAAATGCGATATAATATTTTTAATGTCAGGTTAGAATAATGCTTTTTCATATAATTTAATTTGTTATTCCAGTTATATTTTATTAATATTTTAATGAAAATTGTTGATTTAGATATTTCTA
Source organism: Invenusta paracnida (assembly GCA_036023295.1). Taxonomy (NCBI): domain Eukaryota; kingdom Metazoa; phylum Platyhelminthes; order Proseriata; family Coelogynoporidae; genus Invenusta; species Invenusta paracnida. The sequence continues at coordinate 5,910 of JAYRBW010130567.1, forward strand.
ATACGCTATAAAAATATTCATATTTTTATTTAGAAAAACAATTCTCTGCGAAGGTAAAATGACAAAAGTTAGGTTTCGAATAGTGTTTTTGAGAAAATGGGATTGCCATATGTATTATTTTAAATTGATAATGGCGATTGTCAGAAACCTTGACATTTTTAAACGTATATATGACATGGCCTCTTATATATTTTATTTTTATAAATATATCTTCAATGAAATATTGATTTTATAAGTGTTATTTGAACTTAAAATATTAAATTCTGTTCAGGAAGCACATGGCAGAGGCTATATTTAATAATAATATGGGCTTTAAAAGTTAAAATGTATGTATATTCAATTGTAGTGAACATAAAATAATATATATTTTGTGTAAACGTATGAGCATATTCGGGACAAACGCTGGAATGTAATTCATACAACGATAGGCAATGCCATGCATGGTACAGTTGTAGACGACATGTGTAGATGTTGGGTGTAACTTAGGAGTTTAGGAAGGAATTGGGGACACTGACATACATAAAATGTATTACTTTCATTTATTCATGCGTTGTTTCAATTTAGCGATGACGAAGATGAAGCTCCTTCCTACAATTCGCGACGGAATGAAGATGACGAGGTAAGATGTGCGAGATTTTGATTGGCTGTCCTTTGTATTTGAATATCGATCGAATAGGCCACGAAGAAGAGAGTGCATGTCTTGATGATGTCGGAGTAGAGTGCAGTCAATAGTATTGCCAACAGTAGCAGAACATGGATTACATATTATATATGAATCTGTTTATCAGTGCGCAAGTTAATAGTAGTGCGATATCTCTACAACTTCAAACGAGTTTGGCTGCTATGTGGGATTTAAATCTTGGGTAAAGGCGAGAGGGTGGGAGATGGAGAGACGTAGCCTATTTCTTTCTATTTACTCCCACACTCCTTTCCCACTTTTATGGAATGTACGGTTAATAAGACGTCTAGCTGCCTAGGTGCAGGAGCTGATAATCTTCAACTATATAGTCTGCTGAATATGCCATTTCCATCTGTAGGTATGTTGTTTCGTAAAACAGTTGTACCATCGGTTCTGCCATTTATGTACTTACATTTGGCGAGAGAGATAGAAATATGTATGTTCACCTAAGGTGTGCCCTCAATATGGCCAAGCCATATTTATGTACCAAATCTCATCTCTTCTTATAGTGTACCGTATACATACATATTCTGTCATACTACCTAGCTATTCCATGTGTCATAAAGCGTTGCCACAAAATCGAAGCCGATTCGTAATTTATACTGTGCGCATGTATACAATGGCATGGTTTTTTTATAAGGGAGTGAATTATGCTTTATTTTATACGTATTCGCTATCTGGGCTACTATACATAGTATGTATATAAATTAAGGTTTTTGTTTGAGTGAATTTTTTGAAAATTTTAGTTTTTATGTAAGAACGATTTTAAACTTTTATCTACTTCATTTTTTAATCCTGTAAACCTAATGTTAATAATAAAAATAAAAATTTAGCTGCTATTTAAGAAATTCAGTTCGAAAGTAATTTTTTATGTGTATTAATTCATACTCAATTTTCTCTTTTTGACTTTTGAATTAGTCTATTCCATTTTTGGGAATTAACATTGTTTATTGTTAAAAGTTTATACTATTGAAAAAATCATGCAATAGTTACGCACTAAATATGTTTAAATTTAAATAATTTAATGTCTCACTTGATTCTCTTTTTCAGGAAGAAGAAGTAAGTTCAAGAATCCATTTTTAAATCAAATATGTAATTGATAATTTAGGAGAATAAATTTTAATTATTTTTAAATATTTTATATGTATAATAATAAAATAATATAATATAATAAACAATAGACATACAAAAATTAGAATATTGAATATGCTGAACAAAATTAAGAAATAGTAATATAGTTTCTGCTTTTTGCAAGATATAAGAAATTAATTCAAATCACGGTGTTGCTTATTGAAATTATATATAACTATTATTTATATATAAACTCATTTTTAGTATTTTAAAATAGGTGCATACTTTATCGTTTTTTTATTTGTAATAATTTTTATACTAACATGTGCGTTTAGACTGATCATTTCTTTGCTATTAAAATAGAAAAACTAGTATATAAAAGAAATCACTCACATTTTTATATGTACATATATGTATAAGTAAATATGCTCATTATGTTCTTTTTCAGGAAAGAAAAAGGGTAAGCAAGTCACTTTTTTTCATTTTGATTCAATATACTATACAAACAAGTATGTAATGGAAGATGAAATTGACTTTAATTCATTTTACAAATTAATTTTTAAAGAGATACATAAGACGTATTAATTTTAACTGATGTATAACACGATAATTTAGCATCTTTAAATATTTTATTTAGTTATGAGAATTAAATTGACAAGAAATAAAAAATAAACGGTCCAGAGTATCACTGTCCCAGAGAATAGTTTCGTCTTCGTAAGATACAGCTTTCAATTTGTTCGTTACAGAAATAATACATGATTCGGATCTTTCTTTCATATCGGTTTCTAGACATTTCCTTCATGATATAAATTCCTCAGTCTTGAAAAAAGAAAGTTTTGGTTGTTTTGAACGTAGTAATTAATTATTGAGAATATATGACATATAATGTTTTTGAGGGATAAGTCTCACCATTTTTAGTACATGTTTGAAATACAAACTTTTATAGAAAAAATATAGATCAGACACATTCGTTTTATCAATGCTGAATTTTCTCTTCTAAGTAAATACCGTGCAGGCGGTATTATGCCCGTCTCTAAAGAGTTTTATCGCCCATGCCACTTTCTTTTTGGTACTTCTTGGATGGAGTATTTGAATCATTTTTTATTTGATTTCGTTGTCTGAACAAAGGTTAAATCGGTCACTGTTAACAAAAGCATTAAAGTTAAAAAGTTTCTCCCAATCGACATCAAAATGATTCATTTCCATTAATTTTAAATACACAACAACTAGACAGAGCGCAAGAGACATCATTCTGAGTATAATTTTAAAAGGACGTTTTAGGCGTTTCTATGTTAAAATGGCATATTTGAACTCTTTCATATCTTAGAAACTATTTACAACTATAACGCCAACGTTGGCTCAAAATAAATCGGCGCTATATGTAAATAAAACATTATTTCAAAATTTTAACTAGTTTCACTTATGTAAAAAGACAGACAAAACAAATTTTTATGCAATTTTTCCAAATATTAATATTTTATTCTTTAAAAAACTATTTTAATACTTTAAATATCGTACTTTAATACTATTTTCATTAAACAAAGGAAAAGAAATATAATTAGAGTAAATTGCCTACACGATTTTCTAGTATATATAGATCATAATTAAATGTCGCCACTTGTTTTAATTGATCAGTCGATAAGTTTCTCAATGCTGTAAATTAAGCTAGGAGTACGTACCGTGGTTAGAATTTTCAATCTTCAAGTTTGAAGGTAACACACTTGGCTAGCGCTCTCTTTATTTGCGCTGCAGCATCGAGCTCATTATCGATTAATTAGGTTAAGACTATGGCAACGAATTAATTAAGATCTCTATATATCTCGATATTATAATTAAAAGCGGGGTAAGTTACCTATATATAATTTACAAAAGAATTAAAATGAAAACTTTCACATTTTTAAATAGTCCGAAACTTGATTCCCTTGTAGCTCTCAATGACCAGCTTATTGCATTCTGATTGGATAATTGGATGGCGCGATATTTAACTGTAATAATAAACAGTGTTCTGTTTAATTGTTTCTAATGTCATTGCTCATTATGTAGGTACTGCTGTTTCATAAATCTATAATTTATGTCTGACAGTCTAGTTTAAAATTACATATCAGTGAAATTGAAATCATGGAGGAGTAGCATAGGTATAAATATACATATATAGCACGTATAGATATAAATTAGCAGTGGAAATTATTATCAATGCAAATGCTATGTATAATTAGAATTTACCGCTATATTTGTATAGATTATGTTAATTAACACAAAATGCGCAATGTGCACATAATCTGTTAAATATATAATTACAATTTATAGTCTTTGGATATATGTAATTTATATTGGTATATTTAAAAATATATACGTCCTAATTTATGCATCATTTAATGTTTAGTTTAGTTCAGTTTAGTTAGTTTATTTCCACTGTATGCAATGACATGCATTGCTGTTTTGGCAAAATGTAAATTACATACCTAATAATAACAACAAATATATCAAATCATATAGCTCCTATCAATGTTTGTACATAGAAAAGCTTGCTTTAGAACAATGTAAATGTAGATACGTAAATTAATATATCATTAATTAATGCATCAAAAACAACAACTCCGAAAATGATTGTTAAACGTTCACCATAAATGAATGGCAAGCTTTGTGAATGCACATGAAATAGATAGGTACTCTCAGATTGATTAGCTAATAAAATTTAATTATTTCTATTGATTTTTCAATGGATTACAATTATACTTCCTATTATAATGTATCCAATACTATTATAGTCAATATTTCCGAATTAAAACGACTTTTGATAGTTTTAAGACGTGTAATGCTTTTTAAAACTTGCTATTCAGTTTGATGCATAGTGTGAAATATCGTATAAGTGAGATTTACAATGTCGCATAAATTTAGATATATGTAGATACTGACAAGCGATAATTAAAATAGAAATATTTTACGCAAAAATATATTTAATATCAAATTTTTAGATTAGAAATTTAGATCATTATAGTTATTAATATATAGTACTTATTTCTAAATTAATTTTTCAAGGTAGTTATATTTAAATATGGACTATACTGCTGCTGATTCTAAATAAACACAAAACGAACGCACTGACTGTCTAGTAGTATGTCAACATGTTATTAACTTAAAAATAAACTAGTCGTTGTTATTTTTTTACGAATTTTAGGAAGAAGAGCGCCGTCGAAAGGAAGAAGAAGTAAGATTGATTTTTAATATAAGTTTTCGTTTTTGTATCTCCAATTATTTACGGGATTATTTATTTATGGTAATTAGTATAATACAATTTTATGATGTAAGAGATTTGCTGATTTTATATAAATAAGAACTGTGATTTTATAGTGATTTCAGTCAAAAATTTTTCTTTGTCGTAACGAATTATTATTGTATCAACAACGTATGAGCTAATTGGAGCCATAGTTTCAAAAGCTGCAAATTTTTAAAATATTTAATGCACTATCGAAAATGTCAACTTTTAATTTATTGTTTATTTTATATTATTATTTTTAAATAGAAATAAAAAACTGTTTGTGGTGAAAAAATATTTTTAATAATTATTATTTTATTTACCTAATGTAAAAAGATAAGCTAATCAAATTTGTAAACTTAGGTTTATCCGGAGATCAACAATAAACAATTCAAATTGTTCTCTCTTTTAATAAATTGTTCAGTGTTTTTGTTTTGATTCAAATTAAATAAAACTTCTATTTTAACTTAAAACAAAATTATTTCAACAAGGCGCATTATATATTATTATAACTTACATTTTTAAAATAAAAAATATATTTGCATTAAATATTACTACTTACTTTATAAGTAGTATATTAATTTATGGTAGAACTATAAATATATCATATAGCTTTTATTTTTATTTAATTGTAGGAAGCTGAAAAACGCAGAAAAGAACAAGCTGTAAGTTTGGATTTGAGCTCATCATTAATTACTTCTATAAACGGATTTAAACATTATTAATAGATCTATGTTGACAAATTTCTTTTATTTGATTGTGTTTGTTTTGAATTTGATTTAATTTAAACACATACAGTGTTGCTGAATATTTTTGCATCAACATATAATTGCAAAATACTAAATTTATTTAATATAAAATTATTTATAACAATTTGATGTGTTTTTGCTGTGTCAATGTTGTGCGCTATCATAAATAATGATATTTAACCACCTATGTGTACAACGTTTTTCAGAAAATAAGGTAACTTTATGGAATGAACTTTGCTTATATGTATTTCGAGGAAAAATATTAATTTTCGCTTCTTAAATTTGGTTTCGTTCTGTGATGTATTTTTTTGATGTACTATACATTCGTTTAGATTGCTTCAGAGTTTAAAGTGCAGAAATGAATGAATGCGCTTATTTTGTTTCTTTTACAGTTTAAAAATTCCAAGTAATGAATGTTTACATATTTAATAGTAAACCGTTGAATTAATATTTGACAAAAATCACTAACAGTATATTATAATATTTACTAATGCACTGAAAACAATATATGCATGATTTCTTCAAGTTGTGAAGCAGTTTTTCATAAAAAAATAAATCAATTTTTAAACGATCGTTTATTTATTATTATGGATTTATTTGTATATACATAAATATATAATTATCATCTTAATTTAGATGTTTAATATACCAATTAAAAGTTTACTTTATATATTTTATAATGACACTTTATTGTTTCGACTAGTTAGTTTATGAGGAGCTTAAAATGTATTTTTCACAACGATTTAGCCTTGTCATTACTAAAAACTAAAGTTTAACCGATACGTTTAAAAACATGTTTACGCTGCTTATATTCACCATTTTTGGCTGCTATAAAGCTTTATTTCTGATAAATACTCTATTTTTAATATTTTAGAATTTCAACTTTGTTTGCAAACTTCTTCCTCTTTTTTTATTTTGCAATAAAACAAACATTTTGGACTTTATTCTAACAATCAGAAAATTGCAAGATATATACGTGACATTTATTTACTATTTACATTCATATTATTACGCTGTGATGTCTTAAAATATTATTAAAAATTACTTCGACCAATAATACTTGAGAGTTATTTCGTTTGTGAATATTTCAAAAAATAAATATATTAATTATTTTAATGGTTTAGTTATTACTTTAAATTTAAATTTATTATTGTGCATTTAATTATTAATATCGTATTTTATATTACATTTAGCAGCGAAATTTTTTAATTATTATTTTTTTGATAAAAAGTTAACTTAAATTGATTTTCATATATCTAATCTATTGTTTATATTTTTATTTGTAAAATATTAAAAATTTTAGTCTAACAGAACTGAACTATTTTATATAAAACTTTGAGGATCATATATGCATATAATTAATGATAATTATTAATATATTGATAAGGTGCTTTTATTTTGCGAATTAGAACATAATTATTTTAATATAAAATTATTATTGTGGCAATATTTATATATTTACATTTAGAGGAAAAGGATAAATATGTTAATGCTTCGTTTTGATTGATTGTTATTACCGTTTAAACTTATAATGGTACTTATAATAGATACATTTAAAGATGATGTAGTCTAGTGATATGTTTGTAAACTTTAATTTGATATTTTAAAATGATTTTATTGGCTTATTTATTGAAATCAGGCGAAATCGAACAGCAACAAAAATGCCGCCGGTGCCAAGAAGGGCAAACGGAAGGGTCTTGGTGGACTAGGTCCGGAAAAGAAAAAGCTACTTAAGGTAAGCTTTGTGTCTGGCGGGTTGATGTCTGGTCCTGATATCAAGTTATTCATTAATCTCAGCCCTTATCCTCACTGTTTCTCAGCAATTGATCATGCAAAAAGCTGCGGATGAAATGAAGGAGCAGATGGCAAAGAAGAAGGAAGAGAAGGATAATCATCTCAAAGCTCTTATTGGAGTGTTTCAGATTGACGGTCTTGATCAGGGTAAAAGTTTGAATATGCCATAGAAAAATAGTTGTATACATTACTATAATTATAATTAAAATGGGCATACATTATAGCACAGAAATGTAATTAATTCGGACATATTTTCTTAAAGCAAATTGTAGAAAAAATCAATAAGTATAATTAAAATATAATTAATTTAATTATTATATTTTTTATTTACAAGTAATGCTTAAATAATTGGTTTTTGAAATTAAATTTTAAATGTTCACATAGTATGACTGGAATAACAGATTTTGCTAAAAAAATCCTTTTGCTTGCATTTGTAATATGAAAATACCACTTATTATATTAAAAGTAGAATAGATTATCATTTACTTCTTAATACACGTTTTTGTTAATTGAGCACTTGATTTTCAATACATGCATTACTTGGCGAGAGCCAAGTATTCTAACTTACCAAAATGTGCTGTTGTGTAACATATTTTATATCTAAGAAATATATCTACAGTAAAATATTTAAAATTTACTTGGCAGTAAAAAGTGAACTAATTTTTCATGATATAAAAATAATATCTAACTACCTATTACCGTCTTGTTTGGTTCAATCGCTTGGTTCTTGAAGTTTAATCTGTAAAAAATCGGGTGAACATAGGAAGAAAATTTTGTTTCTTGTTTACAGTTTCAGTCAATCAAAGAACATGATTTCGAAAGACTGTGAATCTTACTCAATTGTATTGATTTATTTTCCTTCCAGGAAAACTGGACATCAAGGTTCGCGAGTACTACAAGCGTTTATGTAAATTGGAAGAGGACAAGTATGACCTTGAAAGCAAGATCAGAAGTCAGGAGTTTGAGGTAATAATAATAATATAATGAGCTTTATTAGAAATACATTTGTCACACGCAAGAGTTTTGTACAGAAAATAAGGTAGGGATAACTATCAAAATTAAAGTTAATGGTTGAAATGGATAAATAAAATAGAAATATAAAGTTCAGAGAGGGGTAGGGAGTACCTACACTGGGTTAGAAAAGAATACCGGTAAAGAAATTGAATTTGTTGTAGTCATTGAGGAGAGGGATTTGGAAATTATACCGGTGCTGTCGGAGTGAATGGCTGTGATTATTTTGAGGAGGTAAGAAGCGGTGGAGGACGTGATGTTTGTTGGACATCATTTTGGCAAGTTATAGTTTAATGTCTGCAGTTTGAGCAAGTTTTTTAAGGTTCATGTATTTGGCACTTCTTTGAATGAAACTTTGAAGACGATGCTTTTCGTTTTTGTACCTTTTTAATATGTACATGTTAATGGACATATTATTGATTTTAACTTAGAATTTAAGAATAACTTTCAATTAGTTGAATTGCTTTATATTAAAAATTGGATTTCGATATCGGAAATTAAACTTTTGTATATAACTCGATTTTACTTGTATAACTTACTGAATTTGATCACACTTACATATATGTCGTGGTTTTTGTGGTAAAAATAATCATATTTCTTTATTATACGTTTACATACATTTCTTACATATGTGTATATCGCAGATAAATGAATTTTATTTTACTTTATTATATTTAGCTTACTTAATAAACTTTAATAGTTATAAAATATTAAATATATGTTTTACAAAATGTACTTTTTAATTCGAAGTGTCAGAATTTAAAATCTGTAATAAAATTGAATTGGATGTATTATATCAAATATATAGGTATTTATAAAAAAAGATTAAGAGCAATGAAGATTACAAATAAATGAATGAATTATGTTCTAATACGCTCTAACAATATTTTTTTAATAATACGTTGAAATCTGTATTATCTATTAATCGAATAGTCAAAATTCAAGAATTTATCATCCACAAAGCTATTAGTTTACCGAAAGTAAAATAATGAAATGGTTTTTTATAATTTTACTTTTAGATTAATGAGCTTACCATCAAGGTCAATGATGTCAAAGGAAAATTGTGAGTTTCGTTTTTTGCTTCCATTTAATTTTTAACGAAATAATATATTTTTTAAAGCAGTAAAAAAACCCCACAATTTATAAACAAATGAAATATATTTGCAGGTTTTTACTACTAAAACTTAGTGTTTTTTACCCATTATTTTCTACAGTTTTACTGCACTAAAATGAGTGTTTTTACTACTCGATTTAGTATATATCTTTATCTGTAAAAATAGGAATTGGAAATACTTTCTATAATCAGGCATGAAAATTGTCCTCCGTTTGGAGCAAATCCTCCGTGGAAATAATTTTGGTCATTACATTTTTTTTGTTATTTCAAAACTGTTGTAAAATTATATGAGGCCTATAATGAAATTTATGTAGAAGAGGGCCCTAGTCTATCTTTATTTGTATAAAAGGGCCCATAATAAAGTTTATTTTGTAGAGGACCCTATTATATATTCTAACTCAAGGGCCCTAGTCTATCTTTATTTGTATAAAAGGGCCCATAATGAAATTTATTTTG
>JAYRBW010130578.1:0-38306 GCA_036023295.1 Invenusta paracnida
AGCTGTTGATTTAAAATGTCCAGCATGAATAAAAAATTTAAAATATACGGCGTGCAATAAATATTTATATATATATAAGTTGATATTATAGATATTATCGTGCATAAACAGATATTCAAACCTCACATGTGAATTTAAAAGTTTTTCTTGCAATTTACTAAAATTTTCTGGCATAGACATATTTTATCAAATATCGCACCATTTGAATATAAAAGTGGAATATTACACGACAACAAAAAAATATATTGTTTTTGCGTGATATTACACCTTCAAATATATAGCAGATGAATATCACACGAAAAAAGCAATCAGAATAATCTGTTCGTGTAATTTTAAACCTATTTATTAGCTATCGCACCAGAAGGAACGATAGTCAGCCGAATTAGTGCGAAATTAAACAATTTAAAGAAGGTAGCTGAATTTTGCACCATCTTGTTTAAACTTCGCACCTGCTTCGTGCGAATTTCAACTTTTTTATTTACAGTGTATATATATAAATATATATATATCCATTTTATAGGGTGTCCTCACGTACACAATGCGTTTTTTCCATCCGACTTCGCTTGCGTTTTTCTCCAACTTATGTTTGATATAATTGTTCATCTGATTTTCAATCCAATTTTAAATATCAACCCGTTTTAAATTCTATACGATCAAAAATGGAATTAAAGATATAATAAAAATCGTGTATAAAACTATCGCTTAAAAAATTGGAATAAAAACGAATGGAATCATATTAAATTATGAATACACCGTTTTGGGTTATTTAAACACTGTTTGGGTGTTAAACAACACCGTTTTTTAGCAGTGTAGGTAGCTACATATATAACTTGAATCAGTCTTTTTAGTGACATTATAGTCTAATATACGTTATAGACAATGATTTGTGTTTTCACAAAGATATAATCACAAAGATTTCACAATCCTCAAAAGTTTAAAAGTATTGTGATTTTAGAAACATATTCAAAAATACGGTCACTGATCAGTTATAGGTTGAAGCATTTGTTGATGTCTCAGTGCTGTCTTCTTTGTAGCTAAAGTTCATTATTCTCATCAGGTTTGATTTGCTTTCTGTGAATCGACATTGCTTACTTTTTTCATAGTTCGTTTCCGTTATATTGGCATCGAGTCTGCTTTTCTTCCTATTTCCTTCGGGGTCTGTCTCCAGGAATATGTTGTTCCATTTGTTCTTGGCCGATTCTCCAGTCATTTATTTGATTCGGTGATGTTTCTGAATAATTTTGTATCACATAAATAGGAATACAAATTCACATAAAAAGACATATAAAAATTATTTGATTAGTTTTATTTAATACAAGTCGTATATAAGTCGTACTGACAATATAATGCATTTTAAAAACTTCTATTATATGAACAAAAAACACATTTCAATTAAATTTCATACACCTCTAAAAATGTCATTTCATTCATATGTTATTATTATTGTTATTATATATTATTAACTTTGTATTTTCATACTTGACATTCTGTGTGAGTTAAAGAAATACTTCAATAGTTAATCAGAGATCTATCTTTTCTGTGCTATAATCTATAATTAATTCTCCTTTTGGTACTATTTTAGTTTCTAACATGTCGGAACGGAAGTCGTCGCGCTCGCGCAAAAAACTTGACTACTCGAAGTTCGAACTAGAAGGCGACGACAGTGCAGATGAGGACTTCGTTACCTGCAGTCCCGTTCTCAGTGGATCTTCCGCTGTCGCAATCAAGACAAAAACTAAGGAGGGAAATAAGAAAGAAAAAAGGAAGAAAAGTCGCGATAATAAGCCGACAAAAACCGATGCCGAAAATCAGTCTCCTGTTAGGAAGAAGCCGGCACTTTTGACCTCAGAAACAAGCAAGACAAGCAAACCTACTGGCGACGAAGGGAAGCCCATACCTACGGTAGCCACCAGCGATCCTGTTGCCTCAATTTTACGCCAGAAGGTAGAAATCAGCTCCAATTCTAATCCTTCTCCTCTTGTCATGACGAAAGCTAGGGCAGTGAGTCTTACGCCGAAGGAACCTCCAGTCTCAGGGATAGACATGAATCCCAGGCAACTGCAGACCTGGACACCGCCAGCCCAAGCTAAGAATCCTCTTTTAACATCAGCTGGTGCATCTCCTCTGTCGATTGTATCCTCTCCAGGCTGTGGCGGCCTGAGAATCGGTCTATCGAGGAAGCAGAACATTAAACCACTTCATTCGAACATTCGAATTTCTCGTTGACACCATTCATATGCAGAATTCTGAATATATGAGAAAACTATAACATCTGCCTTTATTTATTTAGTATATATGAATAAACAATACTGGCAATTTATTCCTCTGTAGATAGCTGCTCAAATATATATATATATTTTTAATAGAGTCAATCGCCACCTCTACTTTTGAGAATAGATGTAGATTAAAGTATGTTCCCTTCTGTTATTTTAAGATTTGAATAATGTAACTTTACATAGTATTATTTATGTATTTATTCGCTGTTGTTCATGTATTATTGTACATACTTTCAAATCTATTGTATATTTACATTCCTCAAACTTATTATTTATTTGCCAGTGCACGCTTTCTAAGCTAATAGTATAATTGATAAAATATGTACAGATTATATGTATATATTGATTTTTTAACTGAATTCTTCTCATTTTAGATAACTTATTTGTGTTATGTGCTCATTGGGTATACACATAAATAAAAATGTTACCTAAGTATACGGTACAAAAAAGAATAAAATAGAGCATATACATATAGTTAAAGATAAGAATCATAAATACCTGGTTGAGTTAGTTTCATCCCTTTCTGAAATTGTAGTATTTTAAGGATGTTAAAAAGAAATTACTGAATTTTTTAATATAATATACTTATTAACATATGTCGAATTATTTGGTAGATGTAGCTATATGTAACAGTTATTTGTATAGACCATTTTATTTTTAAAAATGCGTCAGCTCTTATGATGGGATTTCAAGTTTTTTTGTTATGTTAAAGACTTGTATTCATACATATTTTACTTAATACCATTAGTACAGCATGAAGAAATTATATTGCAACCTGTTTATATGTGAAAGTAGATAAACAGCGCAAAGATTATTGAAAGCAACATAATATGTATTAGAGTTACTTTTTTCTAGTTTACGATAGTTTAGCCAGTTTTATTAGTTAATAAAATATTTCTTAAGCGTGTTAAACACCATGCACTGGGGTGACTATAACGAGTTATTTAATAGATATTATTAACAGTTATCAAAAGCATAAGATTTACATTTCATAAGTAAAATTAATTTGATTTTAAAAGTAAAAATACCGTTCAACTACAGATTATTGATGGAAAGGAAAATCACGACATAACCTAGACGAATGCTCCCGATTCAGTACAATAGAGAATTAATTTTATAACTAAATTGCAGATTAATAATAATTAATACATGACAACAAAAACGTGCTTCAAACCAAATTATTGTGTTGGTGTGTTTACCTCTCAAATCTATAAGAATGTGTTTCAAAAAACTCATTTTAATCTGATGATTTTAATAATCTGAAAAAATGTCAATCGCAAAAAAACAAAGAAGATAATAATTCCGGTGATAACTTAACGTTTTTTATGTTAAGTTTTGATTTGTAGTATATATTTTTACGATGACTTTAGTTTACTTTTTCAATGTTGAAATTTAGTAAGTTAACATTAATTAACAACAATGGTAGCATTCATTTGAGCTATTATACTACGTAATTTAGTTGCGCAACAAAAAAATGCCTAGCTATTGCGTGCCATGCTTACACTACATAATTAAATAAGATGCAATTGGTTGCATACCAAATTAATTGTTCAATTTATGTTGTTTTTTGTATAATTGTATCGAGTAGAATCTAGCTTTACTTTATTAAGCAATCTCATTTATAAGTTATCAATTTCTTTTTATAATTTAACGTAGTGAAAGTACTTTTTATACATTTATAATGCATATCTATGCTAGCTTCATACTATCTATTAACCAATTTATAGAAGCATCCACTCATCTATTGAACGCTCCAGTGAAATAAACACATGACTACAATGATAGATAATGTCACGGCGTTTAATCGAGGAAATAAGATATTTTGTATTATTCTTTATACAAAGAAATATTCAAACATGAGAAAAAGTTACTTTTGTTTTTGTATCGATGTAATTACTTTAGGCTCTTTTTGCACAACTATTCTGGAAAGGAAAAATTTATTGGATAAATACGGCAGCGATCTAAAAATGAATGTTGAAATAGTTCTCAAATAGGAATCTGTATAAATTATTTATAGGGAGTGCATTTTTAAAAATACCCATTTTATTGTAACGGATAGGTGCTTGTTTGAACAAAATAAAATTAGTTCTTTTAGTTGAATATCTTATATAATATACTCTATTATTACCTGCACTCTAAAAATTCCAGCACTATTAGACTATAACGGATTAGAATTAAAATCACAAGTCTAAATTCATAACAAAAATTGTGCACAAAGTAATTAATTATTTGACATACATGTACATCATTGATGAAAACATCATCATAATATTAATTTTTAAATTAATTCTCCTTTTTTGTTAAGGAGAATTACTAATTTGCTAAGTAGCAAACTTTGTTGTATATAACTGCTATACATACCAAACGTATAGCTTTATATATATAAAAAGATTGTGTACTATGGAATAACTATTGTCTCATTTCATTTCCCAAATTTGCTTTCATGCGCTGCTGCTGTAGATCCAAAGCATCTTCCCGGGATGTCCGATCACTCTTGGCCAATGACAATGCCGTATTATAATCAAAAGGGTAAGGTGGAGCCACTAGCGTTCCTTTCAACTTGGAGGTGTCGCCAGTTTGATAAGGTGTCGATGACGCCAGACTGGGCGTCAAGAGTTCTGGTTGTTGGCCAAAAACTCTCCTTTGTACTGATTGAGTCTGCCGTTGTGCAAGTAGGTTATCTACTGTCGGAGGTCTTGCAAGGTCATTCTCTGCCGCCACTCTCTTTGGCAAAAAAGGTGGGTTTATTGCCTCAGACATAAGTAACTGCTGCTGGTGTTGCTTTTGTTGCAATTCGCGCTGTTGCATTAGCGAATACTGCTGCTGGCGGAGTCTTTCCATTTGAATTTGTTGATCTTCATCTGTTTGCAGGTTTAATCGCTGTTGTTGTGGTTGCTGCTGCTGCTGTTGTTGTTGCTGTTGTTGTTGTTGTTGTTGTTGTATATTCCGCTGTTGGAGTAATTCCTGTTGCTTTTCTTGCTCTTGTTGCCTAAGATATAGCTCTTGTTGCTGCTGTTTTATCTGATTTTCTAATAATAGCTGTTGATCAATTCTATTAAATAATTTACCAGAAGGATTAAGACCCTGTAACGTAATATCACTGGCGAAGGAATTGGGTAATGCATCTGTTCGAGAACGTAGCATATTCTGAGAAAAATTTGTGTATGCTGAAGAATATGTAGGTATATCTAGAGATGTATTAGTAGGTGGTGATGATAAGAAACCAATATTTTCGCACCGAACAGTATCATATGTCGATCTTTTAGATGTTTGCTCAAATCTGTTCATTTTTGCTGTTAATTCTTCGACCGTATACGATACACGATCAAGTTTACAGCTAATCTCTTGCATATAAATTAACAGGCGAGTAACCTCAGCTGTCATGCTTTGTTGACTTGGAGACGAATTGGTTCCACCGTTTAACAATAACGATTCATTTTGCAAGGATATATCAAATGTAGCCAACGGATTAGTGCTCCTTTTTAGGCCCGCCTCTGCTGCAGCCGCTGCAACGATCCCGTCTTCTTTTTCCCTGTATTTTTTCTGCCGGTCTTCCAAGTACGCCTTGTAACTTGGCGGCAGATGAAAAACATTATTATTGTCATTACGAAAGGCCGATTGAGGACTTATTTGGGGGGCAATTGGTGCTTTACTTGTTGCTGCCTTTTCGTCTTCTTCGGCGGCGGACGGTTGTAAGCTGGTACTATTACTTTCATTGCCATTATACATAGGGCATTCAATGTTATGATTACAGATATCCAAGACAGCGTCAGAATTTTGCTTCTCTAACCGTCCAAAATGCTCTTCAACTCGATATCTCTCGCCGTTCATGTCATTGAAAAGTATATCATTAATTTGCGAAGAATTAAAAACACTGTTCTTTAATTTGCAATTCCTTGATTGGATGGCCTCAAGCTGCTTAGCTTCAAAAAGTTTATTCTCTTGTTCCTTTTTCTCTTTCTTTCTTTCCAAAATAAATTTTGCTCTGTCTTTTTTGGAAGTTATTTCTTCTTCAACGGAAGCATTACCGGTTAGTAATGTGTTTCCAGCACTGCGGGTATTAAACATTTGATTGATATATTCGGCATTACTATTACTTAATGTATTATGTTTAGAACCCCTATTATTATTATTATTATTATTGTTAGTATCGCATTTTATTTCAGTATAGTACAATTTTTCATTGTTATAAATATTTCTATCTTCACAGCGTTGCGTAATCATTTGATCTTTACTTGGTGAAATTAAATCATCCAAAATAGTACCTTTAAGAGCGCTTTCTAATTTGCGAGGCCTATTTCTTTTAGAAATATTATAATAATTATCAGATTCACAGTCTTTGTCGTAATCCATAATATTATCATGACTTTGAGCTTTTGATCTATTCGTACTTGGTAAAATTAAATCATCTAATATTGTATTTGTAAGTATGCTTTGTAATTTAACGTCCTTCTTTCTTTTTATATAGTCATACTTATGCTCCATTTCTTTAGTTTTTCCCTTTGACTTCTCTTTAATTGTATTGCTCGGTTTTGGTAAAAGTAATTCATCCAGTGACAATGTATTATTATTTTGATTGCTCCCAAAAGTTGTTGCATCTACTTGCTGCTCTTCGTCCTCGTCATTGTAAAAAACAGTGCATATGTCGTGTGATTCATTATCTGTTGTAGTTTCCGTATCGTCATCAAAGCAATTATTACAATTAGTCTGTCTCAAATGCCAATTAGTCTTCGTCTTGGTTCGAGCTTTGCACACTGGAGCGAGATTTCCGTATCGGTTATTCTGATTATTATCCATAATCAAATCATGCTCATTATCCGAAATTATAGTTGGTGCAGCCTCAGCTAATGTGTTTTCTGAGGCTCCACTGTATGTTGATGGGCTAGCAGTTCTGTAAAGTGCATAATTGCTAGATCGCATCATCTTCTGTGGCTTTTGACTTGAATGTGCTGTTGATACTGTTGTTATTGACTTAGTTTTATCATTCTCCGCCCTATTATAATTTTCATTATTAACTCTTGATTGTTCAAGTGAAAGACTAAAAAGATCAGATTGTTCAGAAACTTCCTGCATAACTGAAGACTTTTTTGATTTTGAGTTCTTCATATGCTTTGTAGTTTCATCGCTTTTATAATCGTCCTTAGATATTATAGATTCACTTCTTGGTGAACCATCATCAAATGGTGGTTGTAATGACCATAAACTAATTTTGCTGGACATTTCACCAACATAAGATTTAATATTACAATATCTATTATCTTGATTTTCATATTTTTCATTAATATTATCTCTACAATTTCCAGCAAACATTTTAGTGTTATTCTTTTCGGGTTTGTCGTTATTAATATCCGGTTTTAGCTTCTTTTGTTTAGATCTTCCATGTTCAGAATGCACATCATTATTTTGTTCTGACTGAACATTTTCCAAACCTATTTCTTCTTTAATTGGTTTGTATCGATGCAAATTTTGGACAGTTCTATTTGAAGAATCTTTGCAAATCTTGGAACCACGACTCTTTTTCTGCCTGTACGCTTTTCGATCAGAAACTTCTACTTGATTCTCTAAGAGATTATTAGTATTATGTAATTCAGATAAATGACCTTTCTTTTTTCTATTGTATGAATTACTTAATTTGGACTCATCTGAGTCACGTTTATTTTTCCTACCTGCAGTACTGGAACTAATGTCATGTTCATGTTCATTGACACATTCCTCTACAACCGATCGAATCGTATCAGTTATTTCACCCCCTTCCCACAGATCGCTATTAACTATCTTTTTGCACAATGTCGAAAGACTGTCATCAGTTACCGAAGAGTTTAAATTATTTCTCTTAGGTGGTACCAGAAGGGAAGTTTCAGCTTTTACAATCTCACCCTGCAGTGATCGAATACTGCGACTTAGAGTATTACACTGTTCTGCTAAGTTCCTGAGAACGCGTTGGCTATCTTTTATTCCTTTGTTGTTATTACCTCGACGATTACAACGCTCTACAGGTTGCAAATGTACCTTACTGTTTTTAACCGAATATTCCGTTGTAACTGTAGTAAAATCATCATCGTCGTCGTCATCATCAGAGAGGCCGTTCCGATATGGTGTATTATTACTCCGTTTTGGAAGAGATTTCCGTTTTTTTATTGAAAAACAAGTAAATATACTTTTCTTTTTATGTTTACGGTTTGATCTAGAAATAGGGGGAAATGCGGCAGTGATATCTTTCGTTTGTCCTTCCGAAGTTTGGACCGAACTGGACTTTGAGTTGTTTTCTGAATTCGAAAGACTTTTAATCCAATTCATAATACCCTTCCCTTTGCAGTCTCCTTTTGCTTCAACCATTTGATTTGTTGATATATTATCAAATTTTATTTCTGTTTTATTTTGGGTTTCACGCTCCTCACCTTTACCCTCTGATTTTCGAATACTACTTGCTTCCTCGGTGTTTTTTGGCAACTTATTTTTTATTTCGTCATTTTTAAACTGATTCTGACCTCTTTGCAGTCCATTTTTTTCCATTATACGATTACAATTATTATTTGAGTAGCAATTAACTAAGTTCTGTCGATTACCTTTAAATATAGCGGTTTTAGCATCCACAGTTGTTTCAAAGGAAACTGCGCTAACAACTGTAAAGTCGATATCTTCTGTTTCAGTTTCCACCATGTGACGACGCTGTCTATTTTCGGCATATTGGTTAGGCAACAGAACTTCGGAATTATCAATGGTGTTAAAACTCACAGATGTACAAGTTAAATCATTCGCCATTGTAGTCTGTTGTAAAGATGTGTTCACATCATCATTGATATCATCATTACCAAGTGTTTGAACCATCCCTTTAATCGCTCTTTTTCTAGAAGTTACTCGATGCCTTTTATCAGTTTGTCGATTCATGACTAGTTTTACTAAACTAAAATCTAAGTGATTATTAAAAACACTTCATTATTTATTGGAACTTTGAAAATTTTGAATCAGATAGTTTTAAATGTTTCCCAGATAAAAATAATCAATTTCAATAAAGGTTAATTGCAAAGAAGAATTTTATAAACAATGAACTTAAACAACGTAAACTGTTATTTTATAATAGCTCGATATATAACTTAAGGATACATATATATCTATTAATACCCTTGATAGATATAGCAATACATTTTTTATATTGGGAAACAATTATACTTACTTTTAGTGTTTCTAAGGCTACACTGTGATTTTTCGTTTCATAATTATATTTTAAAATCTTAGTTGTTGTCAAAAATGAATTTCTCCTTTATAATTTTTTGAAAATTGTTAGATATTTTTTAGAATCATTCGATTGCAAAATAGCAATTTTTATACATTTTATAAATAACAAATAGTAAATTATGTTTAATAGACGATGCTGTAGCATCACCGCATCGTCAAGTCAAGAACAAGAGCGTCAGCAATTAGCGTGAGAGATGTTAACACAAAGTGTTAACAGCTCTAGTCATTAATACTAAGGAGAATAGGTCCATTTTGACCGCTAGTAAATCGGGCTAGAATGCATTTATTAAAGAGCATATTTTTGATATCAGCGTAATCGCCAAGCGCTAAGTTATAAAATGCACCTAAGATGAACTTTTGAAAAGGTATCTAGATATTTTTTTAAACGGGGGTCAATTTCGATTAAACATTATTTCTTCTAATTATATCTCAACAAGAACGACCGCGTTGCAAAAATGAAATGAATAAATGAGCTCATTGAAATGACTGTACTTCCTATCATCAATATGATTTTTGCTTTTGAGGAGCTCGTTTCTTGGCTTTCATTTTGCGACGCTGTCGTTTTTGTTTAGATTTAGATAGCTCAAGTGTTTAGATTATAAGTACAAATTTTTCATGGAAAATCTATTTTAATTTCTTAGCTTTAAGTTTCAGCGTAAAATTGAATTATAAAATATACTCTGCAGCTATATTATATAATAATAGAAAAGTTTAACAAATATCTATGTATAATTCAATAAAATTATATTATTTTTCAATATCGATGCTTTAGGTCATAGATACGGGAAATAATACAACCAAAATCTACTAATAATCTGTAATTTCGACAGTCCTTTTAATTGATTTGAAAATATCTTGGAAGTATTGACCAGGCATTATTTGTAATTAAAACAAAAACGACAACGTCCGCGCAAAAATGAAAGCCAAGATATGAGCTCCTCAAAAGTAAAAGGTTAAAATGATATTCATGATACGTAGTACAGCCATTGAAAAAAAATGGCGTCAGGATTAAATTGTAACAATGCTAGCTGTTTTTATAGTCTAGATATGCCTATTTGCCTTATTGATCTAGGTATATGTTTGTGCATTTTAAACAGCAAGCATTGTAACAATTAAATCTTAGCGCCAATTTTTTATAAATTTCTTCAAAAGTACTATACATACGTATCATCGATATCCTTTTAACTTTTTGCATTTGAGGAGCTCGTTTCTTGGCTTTCATTTATGCGACGCTATCGTTTTTAATTTGATAATAATAAGAAATTTCAGGAAACAATTTTTCATCGAAATTGACTCATTTTAAGAAGTATCTAGAAGCGTTTGTCGATTACGTTGATAAGATAAAACATTTAAATCATATTTGTTCTTAAAATTAATTTTAATCAAAATGTTTAATACTACTTTTTACCTTCTCATTTACATCAAATTTATTAAAATAAAACGATTTTTTATATACGACGATTTACAACGCGATATATATGAAATCGATAAGAGTGAAAACTCTTTGTATAATAATTACTCTATGATTTAAATCATGTTAAAACACATAGTTCAGTCAATGATGAACTTAATAGAAAAATGGCGCTTCGAGTATATGTTATAATTCTAGCAATTAAAAATCCATGCAAAGTATAGCTAACGAAATGTACGATCAGGGACCACTATAATACCATTATACTACCTTTAAAGAATTCCCTGTGTACAAATTATAAAACCTCAGTTCGAAAATAATAAAGCACATAATTTTAATAAAAAATCTTAATTTTACTATTTTATATTTACATGCTAATTGAAAATAAGTAATATATGCATGCAAGTTTCCTTGACTCTATAAAATGATTGATTTTTAATAGCCAGCATTATAACACTTTTTGCCATTATAAAATTATTTTCATTCATGACTGTATTACGTGTTTTGTCATTCAACTCGTTTCTTGGCTTTCATTTTTGTGACCTTCCTCCCGTTTTTATATATCAATTGCTTTTTCAAAAAAATGACTTCAATCAAATTAATTATTTTTATAATAAGACTATGGTAAACTGTACTCTTTATTTTGGGACTTAATGTAATATAATCAGGATTATATGGAATTTTGCTGTGTTATGGAAATTGAAACATTTTACAACAATAAAAAATTTAAAATATCTTTCCATGTCAACACTTTACCTTAAAATTGTTACATCTGTTAAATAACGTGACCTTATTAAGATAGTCTTTTTTGGTGTTACATATTACGATTCTACAGAAGAGATCAATTTCAGAAACATAATGCATTTTCTGGTGAAACATCAATATTGACTAAAATATTTAAAAAGAACTCCTTTTCATCGAAATTGACACATTTTAAAAAGGTACGCACTACTATCTAAATACCCTGATAAAAGTTCAATATAATATGTGCACTTTGTTCCCGAGCACATTACGATTACGTTGATATGAAAATTGTTTTTAATAAGCTCTTGCAGGATTTATTTGCACTCAAATATAGGCCTATAACCCTAATTAATAACTAGAACTACTAGCATCTCCCAAACTTATCACGGTTCTTTGCTTGAAATATTTCTTACCTTTTTAATATTGAATTTTATATTTGTAAAAATTAATATACTCATTTGTTACGTAAAAGATTTAAGTAAATTTTAATTTAGAAATATGAGACCCAAAAGATATATAGAAGAAATGACAACGTTATAAAAACAATGAAAATATACTTATATTACATTTTAAATGCACAAAATTGGAACAGGGAAAAGACTCTAACAATAATTACAATTACCCAATGTTTACACAATGTTATATCTGTATGAGGATGTTAATTAATCTGTAAAAAGGAGTAGTACAGTAAGTCCCTTGGAGTCTATCAATGTTAGGATTTATGATGCGGGTCAGGTTGTTGCCGGGACTTGCACTGGAAGAAGAGTTTGCTGTAGACGCTGGACTGCCACATCAACCAGATGTTCCAATTTGGGATCCTCGTCACAAGTCACACTCTGAAGACAAACGTCCCATTATATAAAGTAATAAATTTGTCAAAGTTATGTTAAAAACGTTATGTTTATCCTCTTGAATAAACCTTCTTACTGCTCTGCCTAATTACAAGCTTAGTTACTATTTTAGAAAACGCTTTTGTGTTTCTAATTAATTTTAAAAAGTTGAATGTTGAGGACGCGATAACAGTAAGAATTCTTTTTTAAATTCGACTTACAATTTTATTAACAAATTTAGAGCATGCTATTTAGAGCATCAGCTATTTACCATATAAAAAAGATTTTTTGTTTTATACAACATAATATTATATGCTTATTGTAAGGTCCTTCTTACCTTGGAAGGTAATTAACTATTATTGGTAGTTAGTAGATATTACTAAAGATATGTTAGCATTATCTTCGCATTTTAGATAATTTAAATTTACTTAAAAAGATCAAAATGTTAGTATACGCATAAACTGAACATGGAAGTTCATATTAATGTTGTTTTCCTTTCATATACTAGTTCAGTTTTCGTATATTTGGCTACCGTGTTATATACCTGTACATAAGTATAAGGATAGTTATGGTATACAAATTACTTCCTCATCCTTCTCATCGTAGATTATAATTTTATTCATTTCTAAACAATTATATATATATAAACATAATTTCCGTTTGACTTGTAAAATTAACAATTGAAAATTGTCCATTAACAAGACGTAGCTATTGCTTCCATGTGCTTTCATATCGCTAATACTAATTGTCACATTGTACACAATATCTGTACTCTCACCATGTCCTTGAGATGAACGATGGCGTTGGCATCACCCACAGTGACCTGAATGACATCAGCCTGCTCCACCTTGTCCACCTCAACTGGGACAATACTGGTCTCGCCAAACATGTCCGAGAGAGTGCGGTGGACGGACCGACGGAAGTGCGTGTCGTCGAGTACAGCTAGCTGGGGGATTCCTGTGAGGGGGAAGGAGAATCATCACCAACAAGCTATAAGTAATATAAAGGAGATGTAACAAGCCAGAAATGTTATTGTCTCTCAAAATCATAATATGGCTCTAAACTATAAAATAGATAGAAGCTACAAACCATTCTTATCAGGAGAAATTGAGCTGGTGGAATATGTCTAAAAATAGATTATCAATTGTAAATATTTATCCCCTTACTTGCAGCTTAAACCATGTATTTCTAGATTTTGTTTTCATGTTTGTTTATGCATTGCAATTACCAATTTTAAATTACTAGAATATTCTTTTTCTAACGGAACGTGACTTTTCCGTGTAAATACTAGTTTTTGATTGGGTGATTGGAATTGCTCCTTAAAATACGATTCCACTTTGTGAAATGTTTCATCTACATGGATATATGTATATATTTTAGGTATGACCTTTTATTGGCGATTGTGAAACATCCCTAGATTAAAAAAGGGACACAATTAAATAAGCTAGGCCAGCAAACTAATTTGATATTGTATTTATGATTTATTTTTAAAGGAAAATGTTGTTATATTGTCCTATGATTGTTTGTTGTTATTTATTTAGGTTAAATTTTAAATTATTATATTAAAGCTTAATAGTAATGCGTATTATTATACTTGTTTTTGTGTCATAAATGGGATCCTAGTTAGCAGACATATAAAAATACTGACAAACGGAAAAATATTCCAACTATGAGCATAATTTTATTTTCTAAACCATTAATATAATTGGTTTGGAACTTTAATAGAAAATTATAATATTAGAAAATACTATTCAATTATAACAGATAACGGAGTAATACTTAATAGCAAAATATAATATCCCATTAGGCATTGTAGAGAAGATATCAAGACTAATTTAACAAGAAATACAATAAAAAGTTAATAAAGTATCATAGAAAATAATGCATACTGTAGAAATACCAACCTTGCCAGGGCATTCCTTGCAATTCTGCTTTAAGAATAATCGTTTGTACCGAATCTGCGTACATGTCATTGATTGGGTTTGATTGCCACTGTACATGAAAAAGGGAAGAAAACCGAATGTGAATTACGACAAGAAACAAGAGAATACTCCCAACAGCTTTTACATAAATGGAAACAAAAAGAAGGGTGTATATTAATGAAAAAATAAACTACATTTTAAAGTATGTAAATAAGTTTCTTTATAGGATATCTCGAGGACAGCTTATGACAAAGTTATTGAACTAGAATTATAAGAAAGAAGAAGAACAATACCATATTAATAGAAAACTGGTATTGAAATGACAAGAATAAGGTCACCAAGCCAACATTACCTCAACAGTGACCATGCTGGGTTCCCATTTGACCTGGACGGCCTCGAAAACCCGGAAGAGGTGAACATCCCCCCGCTGCTTAAGCACTTCAACCCCTCCAGTGAGAAGTGTGAGATGAAACTGAAGGAGAGATGGAGGGCCGGTGAAGGCCACAGACATTCTCTGAGTAACCACACTTGTAGCAAGGTCCGTGTATGCTGTCAGTCAATTAGAGGCCACGAGAGGGTGGGTGTTAATTAATAATCTAGGGAAATAACAATACCACCTAACAGATACATAGTCAATTTACAATTTCATATTATATTAATCGTAAACCTAAAACCAATGTTGATGTTTTTTCTTGTTCACTTCAGTGAAATGTCTGATTAAAAATTGGTTAGCATTACCTCGATCACGGGTCAAGAGGACATTAGCAGTCAATATTTCAGGTGAAGTTAGGCTTGTGAAACTATCATAATGGAAAAGGACATTTATCACTTTACAACAGGATAGGTTACAATTTACTTTCAATTTTTGATAAATTACTTTATGAAGAACCTTTATATTTTAGCTTGTTATCTATTTTAATGTATAATTAGTACTATAATGCATTAAGTTAATTTTAAAATACAATTAGTACATTGAGCAAGCTGAAATATCGTTTAGTATAGCGGCTAAAAAAGAGTTTTACGCATTTTTGAAAGTATAAACAATTGTCAGCAGTAAAATATTTGTAGGAAAATTACATTATAAATTACCATTAAATTAAAAAAACATAATCTTATTTAGCCTAAATGTTGATTTTAACAGTTTAAATTTGCGTAACATAAAACGTGAAAATATTACATTCACGTTAAACAGTAAATGTTTTTCTAATGATAATATAACCGAGATAATGGATTGCTGCCACGATGTCGCGGTCTGTCACGATGAACAATTATGATAGTATAACCGAGATAATGGATTGCTGCCACGATGTCGCGGTCTGTCACGATGAACAATTATGATAGTATAACCGTAGATTAAAGGGCGAGAATACAGATTTGATCTGAAAAATGCATTTTCTAGCAGAAAAAATCCGCCGATGACATGCTATTTGTAGTTTAGGTCCAAAGCGTATACGAAATGGTTATATTAAAATGGATTCCAAATAAGTAAACGTCAAACATAGTATTTTATAAAATTGTAAACCTACTTTCGAGATTATATAACATTTATAATCGCAAAGGAAATTGCTGGCAATCGATTCAATTGGACTGTTTTCAGAATACAATCTAAAACACCAATATGATCCTTATAATAAAGGCACGGACGGTGCTACTAAAGTTCAGGTTAACATACATGACTGATATTATATCTGGCTGCAAGCAGTCAAAAGATTCAAAAGGAACATTCCATAAGGCAGCATGTACTGTATTTTGAGAAAAAAATACTTACTTGTCAAAAAGATAATTACACTATAGACAACATACAGCTCATCCCTTACAGTTTATTTCTTAAATGTGTGGCTATAAATGATTAATTTTGCTGTCGCAAGCTGCGCTTGAATAATAGTGGTAAGAAGACGATGTTGAAAAAGTATTAAAACTGTGAATTATAGAAAACCGTAATAGATTATTGATTAATGAGCATGAGTCTGAGTCTGAGTTTCAATATTATGTATGTCCTTCATAAAAATATTGAATTTGATCAAAATCAAAGATAAACTTCATCTAACCTAAAGTCAATATATCAATAACATGTCAGACTACTTACAAGGAAGCTCATTGGCAGTAACAATGTGATAGGAAAAGTTCTTCTTGACCAGCACGCCAGAGATTCTCTGCGCGTTTTGCGGTCGCCGCCGTGCTAGCTGGCCCATCACCTTGGCCATCTTCTCTCCCCGGAAGTGGAGCTCGACAGATTCGCAGTTCTTAGGCGTCCATAGGGTGATCTTTGTCGTCGGGTCGTCCTCGTACTCACGCTGAAGGGCTGACCGAAGACGGAACATCTCATTCTGTTCTCCGTGCACAAGAATCTAAAGAGAAAATTGCAAATGTTACAATAACAATATAATTTTGTAATTAGATTATTTACAAATATTTAGAGCATTGATATCTTTTGCAATGCTTTTTTATTCCGCCTTTATAATGTGCCGTATAATATGCGAATTAATAATCACTACATTTAATTGATAAATATCTAATGAAATAATTCCCTCAAAATGGCTACACAAAAAGAGTTTCCTGCTGACCTCAATATCGTTAAACAAAGATTATTTGTTTTTTATTTGTATAATGCTTTTTGATATTTATATAATACGAACTTAATTAATACAGAAATCCATTAATTGTCTAAATAATTTCGTCAATAAAAACATTTTATTTTCTCCATCGGGCATTCGAGTGACAACTCGATATAAATAACATTACAACTCACAATATGATTGGGCTTGAGTTCTCGAATGAACTCGCTAGTCTGCTGGTAATCCGTGTGTGCCGAGAAGCTAATGTAGTCGACGGAACACTTGAGGGGGAGACTCTGTCCCGCCATCGAGGGCACCTCCGCAGGTAGGGAGAGAATCTGTTTAGCCAGGGTGCCCTCGACACAGTAGCCCGCAATGATGACCCCGTTTCGTCGATCAGTGCACCAGTTCTCGAAAAGCTCTCTACTCAGACCCGACTGCATCATTCCTGGACTGGCCATCACCACGCAGGGACCCATGTCGTCAAAGTGCTCGATACTCTGAGGTAGTGAATGCAACAGTTTAAAGTAGGTACTTAGTTTTTATGCGTAGGACAGATATCAATATTGTGGCAGTATTATAAATACGTCTCCCTTTATATTCCTTAATAGATTTTATTAAATAACATTTACTAAAATGTTATAAGAAATAAAAGAAAGTTTCATTGTTAAAACATTATATTGGACAACCCCCCAAATTTCAAATGTTAAAACTGTCAAGACAAAAATCCGAATTATATTAACAAAAATTAAACAAAATTGTTATATATCTGGATTGCCTATTAGTAAGATAACATAGTCGACAAAAGCTTTGCTTATACACCCCCGCCCCCATATACTTTTCTAAATGTAATGTTGTAACACTATCAACTATTTACTTAAATACAATTATTTTCGTTATTATTTACACTCTCAAAATACGCCCCCCAACTTCTGTGTGTAATTTAAAAAGTAATTAATATTTCGATATGATTTCTGGTAAAATAATCTAAAATAAGAAAATAGACACAAGACTGTTTTAAAAAAGAAGAAGTCATTTCAATGATTATCAATCAAACAGTTCAGGGCCAATATCGCGTTCTCAAAGTAAAGGAAGAGGGAAGGGACATCAGTATTTTGTAGAGCCACCTCTAGCCTGAATAGCGTCATGAATCCTTCGAGGTATAGTCAAGTAGATTCTTGATTGTCTGTTGAGGAATGTTCTGTCAGACCTGGGTTACTGCTTCGAAGAGCTGATTGAAGCCATAAATATCCATCTTATCAACTTCATGTTGGACAATTGACCAGAGGTTCTCAATTGGGTTGAGATCCGGTGATTGCTTTCTTAATGCTTTCTTAAAGAAAGCATTCTTTAAAATAAAGCTGTCTTTAATCGCATTACATCATGTATCCAAGTGTTACATTTCATATACTCTACAAACCAGATGTAACACAGGTATCAGCTAGGTCAAGCGTGATTGGCTGGAGAGCTCATTAGGGTGATAGTTATGAAGGTAGCAAATC
Source organism: Invenusta paracnida (assembly GCA_036023295.1). Lineage (NCBI taxonomy): Eukaryota > Metazoa > Platyhelminthes > Proseriata > Coelogynoporidae > Invenusta > Invenusta paracnida. The sequence continues at coordinate 18,477 of JAYRBW010130578.1, forward strand.
CATAATCTAGGCATTCTTCTGCTTGCTGACAGAGCACAGTTACGTCACCACCATCTATTGATTTAGAAGTTTAGGGGTATGAGAACACTCGCTAAATGAGTACATTGGGTATGAGTACAGCTAGGTATGAGAACACTCACTAAATGAGTACAGGGTATGAGTACAGCTAGGTATGAGAACAATCGCTAAATGAGTACAGGGTATGAGTACAGCTAGGTATGAGAACACTCGCTAAATGAGTACATTGGGTATGAGTACAGCTAGGTATGAGAACACTCGCTAAATGAGTACATTGGGCATGAGTACAGCTGGGTATGAGAACACTGGCTAAATGAGTACATTGGGTATGAGTACAGCTGGGTATGAGAACACTCGCTAAATGAGTACATTGGGTATGAGTATAGCTAGGTATGAGAACACTGGCTAAATGAGTACATTGGGTATGAGTCGCTTAGTAGACACATAGTGAGACACATATATAGTCATATTTTGAGAGTGTAAATAATAACGAAAATAATTGCATTTAAGTAAATAGTTGATACCTAGTGTTACAACATTACATTTAGAAAAGTATATGGGGCGGCATTTATAGCTGGTGGGGGTGTATTATAGCAATCAAATCTGAAGATCATTCTAGTATACTTAGCAAAGTTTCTTCTTATGAAATTAACCAGAATTCTTTTTTATATATTTCAATGTCTATATTGAAATATTTATTTAATACATTTCTAGTTAATTAAATTTACAATAATACAGTTTGAAGTAAAAAATAATGTTAAACAATGTTGATAATGAGAGTTTTAAGTAACTTACCTATACTTTCAGTTGAAGGTAAAAAATTATATACTCTTGAGCCAGATACTGCAGGAATTTAAAATTCTTCAGTTATCAAGTTAGTGTGTTTGAATTATTAGGATATTGAAATGCTCTTTACCTTTATGAAAAATGGAAAGGTTATTTAGGACAATAAAGCTATGGAGATTTCTGTGGTTTAAGTACTTCTATATTGACATTTTAATTGTCTGAATTTTTATTGCTTTTATTATATTTCAGTTAAAATATGTGTATAAATATGATAATTGTAATATAATAATACATACTATGGTATTATAATTCTAATAATTCATAATAATATTATACCTGAAATATAGACTTTATAATGAATATTGTTATTATAAATAGATATTATCTACAGACACGAGGCATTTAAAATACAAAATTAAGATAGCATAATTGCATAAATTAAACATTTGGAGTGGAAATTCCTTATTTATGTCATTTTATAATGAATTATAATTGCAGTGTGTATGTGAATAAAACTTCAATGATAATCGTTTATTAGCCTATATGTGAGGCTGTACATTATTTATAAACAAAATTTTAATTTTGATAATTATATTCTTTTTTATAAAATAAATTTATGTAATTTTTTTTTTGTATTTATAAATTTTTTGACATTGTATTTAAACAAATTTATCTTCTATAGGCTGTATCAGTAATAAAAGGACATTCGAATTTGTTTGTAACCATTTATCATATATCACTATTTAGAAAGCTATGAAGCAATTTTAAAACAATGTATGGTATTAGTGTTTCCCATAATGTTATTTAATATATTATTAAAAGTGAGTATTATTTAGGTTATTTTGAAAGTTAAACTGTTTGACAACAACTACCTTTAACGAAAATATGGCAAAAGCGATCACAGAGCCTTGTTTTCTATTAATTGTAAAATTTAACTTATTCATGAAATGTTGCTTGGAGCATATAATACTTTATATTATTCGAAAGAGCATGTTGGGTTCTATAGAAAACACTTAAATTTAAAATAGTACTATTCGTTTTTTTTTAATTTGGAAATAATTATTTTTAAACAATTTTATAATTTATGTGCCTCCAATTGATAGTGATATATACTAAAAATAGATGTGTTCTGCATCAATATAATTAGAATCGTCTTTAGTATTAAAAATATAATTATTTTAATTTGAAATATAATATCCATTATTAATATTCATAAAACTATTTTAGTTTTTTGGTAAAATATGAAAGAGATTTTATAAGATTAAAAATTTCATGATTATGAACTGTGATTGAATATACATTAAAAAAATAGTTACACAAATCATATGGCATACTAAACGACAATTAAGTTTTATTTATTATGCAAACAAATGTTATATTATTGTCAATTTATATGAATTAAAAAATATCTGTTTTAGTCTGTACTTCAATTTGCTACTACCAACTTATTACCAAGATTTTAAATAAAAACATATTTATTTGGCAAAAATCAAATAATATATATTTATTGTATTTATTTCAAAATATTTATTTCATTCTGAGTATTGAATAATTTGTTGGTATTATTTATTATTCACCATGGTAATGTGAATCTATTATTATATATTACAAAACTTAATTTACTGCATTTACAATCCACACAATAAATATTAATCCATTGTTATTTGTTGTTTGTCATTTATTTTGAGTGCAATTAATAACAATTAAGATGTGACTATGAAAAAAAATGTTAGTAGTATTTTTCATGTATTATGATAAATAACAATCACATTTTGTTAATTATGTCTTATGATAAATGTCACTTGTATAGTTCAACAATGTTAAATACCCAGAAAATTGAATGTAAAATAGTCTAAACATGAAAATATTTCTTTTTAAGGTTTTTGTCAAGGTTAGTGTAGCCGGTTTGTCATGGCCAGTAGTTCCCAGCCCCCACACGCCGCAAAATGCAACACGTGACACGAATACAGCCTGAAGAACTGCCCGACGGATCCTTTTTTACACCCCAGAAGATCCTCTCGTCGGCACAAGGTTCCAATCTTGCCCAGGATGACACGGTTGTCCGTGCTGCTGAGGTAAATCATTCATTCAATTCTATATGTGACTGGGTTTGCTATATTTATTCTCACATAAATTCGTAAAATTAATCTAAATATTTCAATATTTATATTATTCTTCCAGTAAAAATGTGCAGAAACGGTCTTAATAAAAGAAGTCATTCTATTTTGTAGCTTTTTAATTCCATACATACTAGTTTTTATTACTTAAAAATATATTTTTTAGCATAAATATAAAAAAATTACTTGATTCATAGATTTTATATCGAACGCATGCATCATATATTGATATATATATAATATAGTATTGAATGTGTAACAATTTAATACATTTTGCCAAACAAAGTTAAAGCTAAAGCATCATCTACGATTGAATTCCAACAGTATCAGGCCTAGTGAATTACCAATAACTAGATATGTAGCACGGAAACATTTGGATGTGTTATCGAGTAACTGTTACGTAAAGTTGGAAATATGTACCTATTATTTCGTTTTTTTACAAATAATTTCGTGATTTGTTAATATTAGTTCATTGTTAATTTATCATTCATAAAATTGTCTTCCAGTACATTAGCTCCTTCCCGGTTGAAGGGTCCGACCAAAGGGAACGGGCCGAATTCGTCCGCCAAAAGCTGGAAACCCTTCGTGTGAGTAGGCGTCAGGCCACGCTTTACCAATATTGATTAATACTTGGCTTACTTAATGGCTGTTATATGTAGTTTTATTTAATATTAAATACTATATGTAGGGGAGAGTGATTGAATTATTCATGAAATATATTTAGGTTTATTGATCGCACTTCGCGTAAAATTGAGGGGGCGTGTTTCTCAATTTGCCTGTTTAAGTGTTTTTGGGGGCATAATTATCTAATGTTATTTAGTTATCTTGGTTTATTGCTTTGTTATATCGATTGAGATTTCTATTAAAATTAAACTACATAGTATATCAATATGTAATAATTTCATACTTTAGAAATGATATGATCTGGGTTTTTTTAAAGGTTTAATTTAGAATTTAACACATTCTAGACATTTATATAATACATAATTTCCCGAATTATGCATCTATACATTTTATTTAAAGGCTAGTCATTTTTTAGATTTAAATAAGTGCTTTTTAATCCACAGCATAACCACTTAATATATGTATGTGTGTATTTAAAATGACATAATATAGAGGCCCGTGTTTTAGATGTAAGGAAATTAATTAGTCAAATCGTATTTCTTACGGCCTAATTTTTGTGTTGATAGTTATATAGTTTGATTGAAATTATTGTAAACTAATTATTTTTGTTGTGTTTTGTTATTTCATTACTTATATATTTTTGCTAAACGGTTTTCCCTTTTAGTTTGTACCACAGAGCCAACCGGTTCTCTTGATTGTATCGCTCACCGGGATCAAAGTATGCGGAGAGAGTGGAGAGGTATGATTCACTCCAAAGAATAGATTCTTGTTATTCTAGTCTTTTAGTATTCTATAATTTTTCAGGTTTGGTTTTTTCTGATTACTGTATAATTGCCCTTAAGAAGATATTATGAGAAAGAAATGAATCCATATATATTATATTTTAATTCTATTTTTTAACCTTTGCTGCTGCTTATTATTACCTAAATGCTAACGAAAATGTGTTTTTTGGTTAATAACAAACATAACTATATTCATAGTCAGGGGGGGTATTTCTCAATAAAATTTTACAGTTCTGTTTACAATTAAGATAATAATTGTCATCGTTTTTATTTAGGTAATTAAAACTCTTATTTATTATATATAATAGTAACCGGAACAAATTGATACGCCTGTTTGTCTAGTTTTATTAATAATTGATTCAAACAAATTCTATAGATAATTATAATTTCTTAGATCAGCTACCTACGAAACGTTTATTATAGGAACTATAGTTTGGGAATCGCTTTTTTGTTGTTAGCATAACCAACAGAAGACATTAAAATGGTAAATTGGTTGCCCTTAAATTTCTGACAGACCTGTTTTCAAACTACCTGGTTATGCATATTATTTTAAATATATCAACTTTCTAACAAAATGAAGTTCGATTTGACGCTATATAAATTTGTATTGGCCTTATTTACTTGTTAGTTGTCCGGGCTTCCTACACTACTCTAACTCCATCTTTCTCCCTACAAACCTGGACGCCCCCCCTCCCCTTGGTCCCCACAGAGTGTGCTCATGGCGCACGCCCTACGACGCATCTCCTACGCGACCTGTGACCCCGAGTCCTGTCACTTCTCCTTTCTCGCCAGGGAGCCCAAGGGCCAGTCCTCTGTACAGTACTGCCATGCATTTGGTACCGAGACTCCTGAACAGGTGCGTTCCTTCCGGCTCATTTATTTATTGAAGATAAGAAGGTCCCGGGGCTTAGTTAATTTAATCACGTTTCCTGAAGGTGTATTTCAAAGCATTACAAACTATTTGAACACGCCATTTAGGGAAAGGGGAACTTTTACTGGTTTCTATGTGAATGATTTGTATTAGATCAGCGAATATGTGGTTATTTCTTATGTATTAGGCTTTGTAGTTCAAGCCATTTAGCCCCAAACTGGGGTCAGATAGGGAAAAACTGCAACACAACATATCAGTGTCGATTTGATTACTATAATATATCTCATTATATATTAAAAGTCTAAAGCTATCAAAATATGGGGCAACATGAAATTATGATATTTATAATTTCCCATATTAAAAAATAGGAAAACAATAATTCTGATTTTTGTCTAATTTTCATAAAATCTTCTTTTTTTGCAAAAAAATAAAGTTTAATTCTACTTTTAGATAACATATTTCATATAAATTCCTCTCACTGTTTTTTTACTTTTAAAATAGATACTAGCCTACATAATTTTATAATTAAAATTCTATATACTTTACAATATTTATAATCAGATCATTTTTAGCCATAAACTGTATATATAAGAATACTATTCTAAAGTATCTAGAATTTGAATTTTAAAATTGATGAGGCTAATTTCTATTTTGAATCTTAGAAAACACTTAGAGAAACTTTTTCTTCTAAAAAATATTGATTTTTATGAAAAATCAGACAAAAATCAGAAAATTTTCCATATTCTTTAATGTGTGAAATCAGAAATATAATAATTTTATGTTCCCCTATATTTTGAGAGTTTTAGATGTTTTGTAGGTTATACGGGTATCTTATGGACAATAAAAATTAAATAAATTTGAAGTGTTGCAGTTTTTCCCGTGAAATTCTAAATGGTTTGGACTATAATAATTGTCGTTAATATTAATTATTTATTATTACTCTTAGATGTGTTAATATTGTCCATTATCTACAGTATAAAGTAAGAGGTTACTATATCCAGTTTTATATAATAATATGATGTTATAATGAAATGTTTAATATAAGAGAGAAACTGTTTACTTTTAAATTCCATTTAAATATCGTATCGTGTTAAATATCTATGTATATTGTAAAATTCCGACTATAATGTTTCTATTTTGTGAAGTTTTTCTATCTTTTTGATTCCACGTTTTTAGTAGTATATCAATGTTCCAAACTTTAATCCGAGTATGAATGCTATTTTAAATGGATATTTCTTCTTGTTTGTCCTCCCTCGTCTTATTAAAATGTAAAACCAAAACTGCATTAATTTAGATATAATATTGCCACTAAAATGTGTTTTTTGTTGCTAAAAACAACGCATTACTTTTTTTAACTTAATTTTAATAATAGTGTCGTTAATATTTTAGTCTTCCTCAATATGTTTTAGTACTACCTAACTACCTTTTGGTGTTTGCATACATTACATCAGAACACACACAGACACGGTATTTTTAACACTGAAGAATGTATCATAGTGTCGTATAAATCTTCTTTTTTTAAGAAGGGGTACATTAGAAGTGTGGGTGTCATAATATGCGTAGCCTGCACACTGCGGTGCACATCACCTCTATATATCCTAGATTGATCAGAGTAAAATCTGCTTGTCTTATATGCAGGATTGGTTCACGTCATTTTCCTTAAAATAGGTGACTGTTATATTTTTATGGTTGTTTCCAAATGGTACATAATATACACACAGAGATCACATAGTATCTTTCCTGGCCTATATGCCACCAATGTAGTATTTTATTGGTACGCTTCCCACCTCTTTATTTATTTTTGATCCTCCTTTCTCCGCTTATAATACACTTATTATATTGTATAATATACTCTTGAATTGTATTATTAGAATTTATTGATAAATCGATTTTTATATAAGTTATGATACTTGGCGACTAGAGATCAGCTGTTTGACTAGAAAATAAATCGATATCAGCTGTTTGGAAGTAGGCTGATATTATTTAATAGTTATTACATATTTTATTGTATTTCGGGCCGGGTAAATTCTACCCCTTCCTACTCTGGCTTCTTTCCCATATTGTCCAGTTTTTAATTATATTAATACACGCGTGTGTGGTTGTAAAATTAGATTGCCATTGAGTCAGTTTACTAATAGAATGTCCCCCGCTTATTTTCTTGGTGTATATATTCAGTTTTTGTGACTCACTTACTAAATTGATCCTATTGACTACATTTTTGTTTAGTGCTATAATGAGCTGAATTACTTGATAATATTGTTTGTGTTCTTTTAACCCTTTGCGTTATTAATTAAGTGACCAATACTAATACTATATAGACTAAAATATTTCACATTAATTATGAAAGATTATTATATAAAATTTGCTTGCTCTACTTTTAATATGCATAATATAATCATCTTAGTATCGTTTTTGCCCGGATTATTTGTTGTTATTGCTCAGCGTTTTAATATATTTCATATATGTTTTGGGCAACTTTTTAATTTACAAACAGAATTACTTATTTATCACATGATTATTATATCAAGGTATTGATCGTTCTTTAAAAAATCTAATGCATCTTAAGAGTTTTCCCATTATTTTAAGGCTAAAGATTAAGAATTTATTAAGAACAAATTCTTTATGATTTCTTAAGGCTCATTTGTTTAATTATGAACTTGTACTTTCAATATTTATATCCCCTGCTATTGGTCATTTCTTTTACGTAACTCGTAGCTTTCTCTCCTTACCTAATAAAAGATAGAAAGAAATCCCAATTTCCCCGTCCAAAATTGACTAAAGGGACGAAAAGTTGTACCTACCTCGTGCCAAAAATTGTTGGCAGTATGCCTAAATCTAGCAAAGGAGGTGACGTTTTAGACTGGTGGAAGTTGCAAGCAGAGAGAAAGAGATGTAAGATAAAATTTGGCACATTGACTGTCCGTCAAAATATTGAGATGTCTTCATTTGAAGTCTGTAGATAGCATGATGTTAGTATGTATTGTTCATTACTGCGCAGTATTTTTAAAATATGTTTCACTCTTTAAAGTCGACATATTTTTAAAATAACAATTAATAGAAAAAGAATTGAATCGTGTCCATTATTATCATATTATAATATTAATAAGAATAAGAATATGTAGAGCATAATAATGCAGTGTTCCTGCATGATTTTATTTTATTAATTTTCTTAATTTCATAAATAGTTATACGGATGTATATAATATAATATTATTAATATCCAGTATAAATTGCAAGCTTGTTTTACCAAATACATTTTAATAATAGTTCCAGTTTATTGGAAATATGTTCACATGTCGCACTTTTTTGTTATTTTGTATTTTCTTATCCTTAACTTGTTTTACCAATTGTAATTTTAATTAACTGGAAGATAGTTTATCGAAAAGTTTATATAAACGCTTTAATTAATAATTTAGCTCCTCCTGTTATTCTGTTGGTGCATTCTCTAATATAAGTTTTATTTAAAAAAAAGTTAAAACAAATCGTAATTCTAGTGTTATATTTATTTAATAAAAATATTTTGGATTAATATATAATATGTCATTGTAATATATTATTTAATTCTTATAATTCCATCCCTTTTCTAATGTTAGAAAGGACAAATTTTCCTCTCCTTCTCGTGTGTATGTTTTCTCCCCCAAATGCAACAATGCATTACCTCACTGATTGTACACGATGGATGGATAGAGTTGGCACTATGCCCATGGCTCCCGGCCAATTCTTCAATTCTGGCTTGTATTCTGTCCAGACCGGTTTATCTCGAGGGCATGATGTATACCCGCGTATTCCACCTTCTATAAGCTACTCGCGTCATTGGCATCAACTCACGAACTGCTTGCTAACACTGCTCTTCTTCATTTTCGTTGTCTTCGTTTCTCTCTGTCTCTCCTCCGCCTCTCTTCCTCTCATTTTTCTATCGTCAGTAAAGTGCATTATACGATGTAATCTAGTCGCCTAGTTACCTACATTATAATACTATTGGCAGCTTGTATTTTGTTCTTTACTGACAGCAGTAGTCTGAGTTATGTAGTGTCCCCGTCGCTAGTTTCTGATTGGATTGCGTCTGCAGAAGCGCTGGCTACACGACTTTTATGTTGGGCCATAGTTGGAGTGTACTCTTATTAGCATTATATATATACTTATTTATTTAGGATAGTTATATGACGCTTAGTAATCAAGTTCTTGTGTAATCTTTCATTCACCAAATTAGTATCAAAGTATATACGACATTATTCTTCTTTATTAAGAACGCTTCTAGCTCTTTTTATAGTTACTCGTATTTTACTTCAATGTTTGAAGTGTATTTTTTTTTAAATATAAATGCAGAAAAACTACTCTATATTTGATTTTCACTTATCAATTACCCTCTCCCTTTTCTCCTATCTTCTATAGTATGCTGTTTTCCCAAACAGATTAGAAGCATGTATAGATAGTGGTAATGCAGGAAATCGGCCACCAAGACAGCTAGTCAGTGGTTGTTGACTCTTGACTCGTCTTGACTGTACTTCTTCAAGTCACAGTTAGTACCATAGTGTACCTTCTTCTCCCCCCCCTCCATAATGTATATTTGTGAGCGTTATTGCCATACGGTACCCCCATAGAGGACCGCTTCGCGCACGAGCCCAATTGCATTATGAGGTGTGTGGCTTTGGCTTTGGGTTCCCAATACCCACCACCACCACGCTTTCTCTCGTCTCGTCTGTCCCTGGCTGGCTGGCTGGCTGGTTGGTTGGTTGATGCTTAAGACCTAGACAAAGTCTTGGACTATAGGACTGCAAAACTAGATGAAGATATTATATATACCTTTTAGAGGATTTCGAAACCACACAGCGTGCTGTTTCATCCACAGTCAGTATAATATATTATGCATAGTTCTACCCTGGAATACACATTCAATATATATCTCCTACACAAAATATTATATTCATATATAAGTTGTCGACAAAATCGATCAAATGTGTTGGGATATTCACTTTTTACAAATATATTATGCAGTCTTATTCCTGGATATTTAATACACCCTCCCTGTGTTTATGTATGTACCGGTGTATTTTTTTTTTAGATTTGCGGGATCTCTGCCACTTATGTATTATATAAATAAATTAAAAAACCGAGAAAGTATGATTTTTATAGTTTCTATAAATTATCCCTGTTGATTTAGTTTTGGACAAGACCACGGTTTTTTTTTTACAAAACATGTTGCGCCTATTGAACCCATACTTTTTGTTGACTCGAATTGGATGAAGTAATAGTTTAATTATTGTAAACTATCCTTATCTGTATAAATACGTGTGCTATTATTCTGTAATAATAAAAGGATTTGACTCTTTGAGCACAATATAGATTTCTTGTGCCGTTCTGTCCGTATTTCAGTTGATTTATTGTTTACATGTTCGTTCGAACAGATGTGCTGATATACGAAACAGCAATATAGTAGTGTGGGTTATTTTAGAGATGTTTTGTTGAATACATCATTTAGTTGTTGTCATCAATATTTAATAGTACTTTATATTTGAGAGCGTTGCCTATGAAATAGAACGTATAAATGACGCCAAGAAAGTAATTATGTGCGACATTGATAATTATTTGTTTGGCATTTTCCGTATTATTTTGGTTAGTTGGTTAAATTATGCCTTCCGGCTACTTGTGTTCCAAATTCGGATTACTCAGTGTAGTTAGTATTCGTTCGATATTTTTCAATGGGGACATTCTTATGTGGTATTTGTAGTAGAACAGTTATGAATATGTGATCATTTACGAGCAAATGTGATTAACGCTATTCATTATTATGAATTTATTAACTAATATCTTGAATTGTTTATGATCACAGTTATTTTTATTGAAAACTTACATCGTTGAAATAGAGATAATGTGTTTTAACACTTAATTTAATTTTTGTTTATAGATATAACAATTCTAATAATATGAAACTTAAAAATATGGGAAAATACAATTTAGAAATGTATAATGTTTTCTTTGGTAATTATACATAATATGAGAATTCAGATCTTAAAATATAATAACTGTTTATAAAAGCTACTGTTTCCATACACATGGGATGTTTTATTCCGCTGTTAGATTTATTATTGGGTTAGTGTTAGGTTTTTATTGATTTAATTGTTCTCTGCATATCGAAATATAGATTATTGTAAGGCATATTTCTTAAATTCCTTTTATAAATAAAGTACATATCATTGTTTATAGCAGACGTCTCTCTTTCTCTCTCACTCTAATAATATATTCTTGTGCTTCATTATAAATTTGACTGCTTTTAATAAAAACGAATATAATAATTGTGCTTAAAAAGTGCTCTTATTTACTCGTAACACTGCGTGAGCAGCATAGTATCGATTAGACATTGTCAGCTGTTTATAGACTGGAGGTAATAACCTCCATGAGCTACCACAAATATTAACTATTTGTTTATCTCTTCTCTGATTGGCTGAAACAGGCGGAAGAGCTGAACAAGATAGTGGGAGACGCCTTCAAGCGCGCCTTCGCCCAGCAGCGCCAATCACAGCCGCAGCCAACTTTCAATGACGTCATCGAGCGTCAATTACAAGCGAGTCGGACCAATAGGCAGCGAGAGGAGGAAGTCGCTCAGGAGGAGCTCAATAAAAAGTGAGTAGATTCAATTGACAATTGATTGATTGCAGATCGATAAGTGGTTATCTGTTATTGGTGCATATTAGCATCTATTATTAGTTTAGTGTATATTATGCAACTAAAGATAATGCGGGGCCTTTAATAAACATCCTAACAGTTCAGTTTTTCATTTAAGATCATTTTAATACATATTTAATTGAGTTTTATTATTATTATTAATGTAGAACGTATTTAAAACTACATATTGTATACCTACTCCCTTTAGAGCTTTTCCAATTGGTTTAATAAATAAATAATTTCTTATTAGCTATTAGCCCTTTTCTGGGGATAATTTAAATTAGTTAATGTTCTTGAATTTTTAAGGTACAACAGAGAAAGAAAGTTGATGTTTGAAATAATTCATAATGTAGGCATAAGTCTAACATTTTTTTCTTCATTTCAAAAAGTGTTACAGTGATACACTACTCTTTTGACCATGACTATAACCATGCATGACGAACCGTGGTGTATACATACTATCGTTTCTCTTCTTGTCTGATTCATGAACCTACATGTGATGATTTCTTTCAAGAATCTATCCTATCCACAGAAGAACGCGTTACATCTCTAATAATATTGGCATGAGTCATTATAATATGTTTAGGTTTACACATACACCTATTGAAGGCATACACTCAAACATGACATGCATTTGGGTGCTAGGTACTACTGCACCTTGAAACCAACCTTGCAACTGAATCTGTAAGAGAGAGGAGGGGGGGGATAATGGTGGCAGTCATTGATGCCACTGGTACAACTTTATGTAAGTTGGTCATAATTATGTGATTGCTCTGATTTGTAGTATTTTAGTTTCACCTTGAAATTAAATTCAATCAGCTGGTCTTTTCCCTCCTTTTTTCCATTCAACATAGGCTACTTAATTGAACTGCTTGTGTACATAGAGATAAGAATCAACCGCTAAATCATATTTCTATGGTTGTGTATATCCGATCTATTTTTATAATCTGAATTCAGCTTGTTATCAATCCTTATACATAGTATGTCTGCCTCATTCTCATTCATATATCATGAGTAGCTTATTTAGAAAAGAGATGGAGGGCTACTTTGATGAATAAAAAAAGTTTCATTTAAAAACTGAACTTAACTTTTTACCCCGGCCTTACCTCGAGGCGTTTACCTTATTGGATTCACCTCTAGTAACTTGCTAAATAGCGCGCTTCTATAAGCAAATGCATGTAGAGTATTCTGGATAGTTTGTTGAGGTATGCGTACGCAGTCTGTGTTCTGTGAGTCACAACATGGCAATCTGGTGAGATGTGATGTCAGGAGTGACATCCTCTTTATTACCGACGACATACAGACACTACACCCATACACACACACACATACGCTGACATTACAGTAAACTTAGTCGGTTTGATGTACGGTAGGTTAGTGTGCGCTATGTTATCTATCATACAGGTTACTCGTCTGTTTACATAATCGGATGGTGGTTGCTGCATGACTTGCCTTATGTATAAAGTTATTGACTGTCTTATTTTGTCTGCGCGTGTATGTTGTGCAATATTAATTGATATTCTCTACCTGCCTAAGTTTATCGAAATCTAATATATTAGTATTGATTTAGATTATATGATTTTAGCTATGGGGATGTTATATATATATGTATATATATATATATCGTATTGTTAGTGATAGAAATCTTATATGAGGAAGGATAGGCAATTAAATATCTTTATAAACACGATTTATTGATCATATTATTTGGGATATTCACATCTAACCGTAGGTATTGATTTTAGCTATAAATCGTTTTTTGTATCCGATTTTTGAACACTTTCTTCAGTGTTACTGACTGAATGTAGTATCATTCTAATACTATAGCATGATGAATAGTCGTGACTGCGTTGAAGATAAATTCCAGTCCACCTTCAATTAAAAATATGTGTTTTTTATATTTTCTCGAAATATTTGAAATTTCTGGGTGAAAATGTGTCAATAATTTGACGAACTTGCCCTGTAGATAACAATGAACACATTCATACATTGAGTGAAAAATTGGTTCGCTGCTTACAAATATGTAATTCCTATCTTCACATTTAATATGATTGCGTCATTGGATATGGCTATAGTATGGACAGGGATTGCATTTTAATAATAGATAATAAGGTAAATAATATCTAACTATACTTCATTATATAGATACGAAATACACGAATCATAATTTCAATTACTACATATTTTTATTAAACTAAAAACATTCTGCTTAGGATTATCTATCAAGCCTATAATGCGAGACGGCTGCTAAATCATTGTCGTCGATATTTAATTGCATATTATAGTTTTAAAACACACTTTGAGGCTGTCAGAGTAGTTAATGAGAATTGCCTTAGGTTCACGACCTATGCTGTCAGCCCTGGTTCGTGTGCGCCGGTGGTTCAGTGGTAGAATGCTCGCCTGCCACGCGGGCGGCCCGGGTTCGATTCCCGGCCGGCGCAACTTTTTAAAATAATTTGTAATAATATTTTATAGTCATTATTAAGCTTTTTTTGTTTTATAATACTTATAATTCGTTTCATAATGTTATATTAATATTTCTCTATACTACAGGTACTTTTAGCTGCCTGGCAAACTACACAATAGACACAACGGGTTTTTATGTATCTGTAACATAAAGTCAGTTCAATGCTCCTGCAATTTGAAGCATTGATCCAACAAATTGCCGGTTAATCGTTTTGTTTTACTTGTAAACAAACATGTACATTTATATTGTTTAGATTAAGTAAAAGCATTTCGTCGCTTATTTAAAAAATACACTTAGTTTTTGAAATTATATAAAATTATAATCCAATTTATTATACTTTTTTGGAGTTATTGGTGCACAAATTCAGCAGGAAATAAGTATATTATGTAACATATTTTTCTTGTTACACAAGTAGCATTTTTTCGTAGTTTTTAATTAAGCTAGTCCTAATAGCTCAAACTTTAAATGTTGTTTTAGTTTTTTTTGTGCGACAAAATTATAAGCGATACAATTCTGCGTATTCAGTGATGTAACATAAATGGTGTCGTAAAAGTCGATACTTCGATCCATTTAATAATATGGAAATATTATGTGGATTTTACTGCATTTAGTTGAAGTTTGTTGTGATGCATCTTCATTTGTGTATCGCCTTTATTCTATTTATAGCTCGAAGGCCATGATTCTATCGTGTTTTCTCCGTCCTATTTTTCTACGCAGTTTGCGGCGTATTTCAACAGCTTCTGTGATGGACTTTGTGGCCCAACGGAAGGAGCATCGACAGAAAACCTCCTCGACTAGCGAAGATCCCCCCGCCCCCTCGGCAACTGCTGCTGCTACTGCTGCCGCTGTCCTCTCTGCTGAGGTGGTTGTCAGTCGGCGCCACCCACGCCAGGCCTCAGCCAGCGGTGGAGCTACGGGTGGTTTACCCCCGCCGGCACCTGGCCTGGGCGTGGGTGGAGACATAGCCAACGGCGGGGGGCAGCATTCCTCGTCGGCAGTGTTGATACTCAAGCCGGGCACCACCTCTATCCACCCCTCCTTGGATGCACCTCTGGATATGGGCATGGATCTTAAGTGAGTCCCCATTACCGGTTCCACTGAGTAGGAGACTTAAATTTAATTATTGTGTTTATATTGCAAGAAAAAAAGAGAGAAATCCGCCTTTTGGCAAAATTGGAAAAAGCATTGTAGCTTCCTCTTACCGATCTCAATGAAAGTGATTTAGCTTCGTGTATGTATATGTAATAAATGCATAGATTCGTTCTAAAAATATGTATCGATTGAATTATTGATTGTTGTCAGTTAAAGGTCAACATCCCGTTGGTTACAGATCATTTAGCTTATAAAAAAAAGTACCTATAAATAATAGAATAGCATAAAATGTGTGCGTGTTACATTATTCTAACACACCTTTCTTATCTTATAATGTAATGTGAGCGCTTATAAGGACCCAGTTTTCGGAAAAACAAAATTTAAGTTTGTTTGTCGAAATGAATGTTAAATTAATTGAGGTAATCATTGGTTTTTAAATACCCATTGCCGTAAAATGGATTATTGCAATGTACTAATATGTATCTAGTAGAAATTACTTCAATACCTTGAAGTACAATTTCGGTCTTTCTGAATTTTAATTGTCATATATTATTTCCAGTTAGCCGTTGATTGATTTTCGTTGAAGAATTAAAATAATTATAAAATGTTCTAAAATCTTTTACTTCACTACTAGTTTGTATCTCGTATAATTGAATTTAGTTGTCTCGATTTCAGAATTTTTTGTAAACGAAATATTATATGTGTGTGAATTGTAGAACTTGTAGTAATTATGATAATATGGTATCTTATTAGAGTTAAAAACCAAACCAATATTTTAATTGTACTGTCTTTAGTACTCTGGTCAACTGGGGAGATATTTTTATTTGGCTCGTGTACCTTTGCACATAGATAGGTACTATTAACCCTTTAAGTGACTGTGTTAGATATTTGAGCCCAAGTATTCACTTTAAGTTTACCACAATGTCTTCATATACATTATCAGCTACCTATAGTATTCCTATAAATATACAATCTCTCCTTTTATACATATTATTAAGTTTTAAATAGTTTTTTAATTTTGACGGAGGAGTGTATAACATTAATTATGTTATAATTCACCTTCCTCTTAGGCCTTTCTAGGGGAATATGACTGTTTAATATCTTGTATCTTGTATCTGCAATTTGTACATTATATTATGATGATGTGTTCAATAATGTGTGAAAGCAAACAGTAATATTGTGCATTATGTCAAGAAATCCTGTGCATATTATGATATCGATGCTTATTTTGAGCTAGCCTAACCGATTACTCGTGTTTTATATAAGCGGTCGGCAGCTGGGTGCACTACTATAGACTACCACACGTCTGAGTCATGCATGTATTAGTAGTATTATTGTTCTTGTGCATGCAACAATAATGATGTATATCAGGGTATGACTAGGAGGGAGGGGAGTGGGGTCAGATGCTAAATCTGGGTAGGAAGCATACGTATACTATTAATACAGTTGTTTCTCCTTCTTGCTGCTTAGCTTATTAGCTGTTTCGGATCAATTATTAATTATTGATTTCTGATCTGTCAGTATTGGATCGCTGAGGTTTGAAGAAGAAAGCAGGAGGAAGGCATTTAGACACACTAACAACTTACTTGTGTGTATACTACACTACACAATATGCCCTCCCATTTAATTAGATTAATCGGTTATTGAAGGGAATTAATAATTATACAATAATAATAATATTAAGAGAGAAAGGAACAGTTGCGGTTATTATGTTAGAGTCTTGTATACGCTGTAGAATATATTGTAAATATATGTTCCTGCTAAAGCCGCTGCTACAACCACTACTACTATGCATAATAATATATTAACATTATACTAGTGTTAGTAATATTAATGTTGATGTAGTCTGCGGTTTTGTTCCATTTAGTTTTAATTATCCGTTTTAGTGAATAAAAACAATTATTTTTCTCATCTGCTCCTGATATATGACACAGAATAGGATTTGAATCTGCAGCTCAGTTTTGTGAGTCAGTCAATTTCTATATTATAGAAATCATTAAATAGAAATATAGTTTCTATGTTAAATGATCACATTATTTTTATATTTACGCAAAAAGTGTGTATGGTATGTGTCGTTTAATTGAGAAAGGGCGATTCAAAGATTGGACGAGCTATTTTTTATATTAATGTCGGATTAATGTAGTTTAATAATCTGATGTGTAAATATCTGTTATTCAAGTTGTACACTATTAATTTTTACTTAGGGAATCAATCGTTTGTTTTTATTGACTAAACAGTTGCCTTGAAATGATTTTGTCATCTGCATTTTAAATTATGTACGGGATAACTCTGATGCACTATCTACTCTCTTCAGAGGATTCGGGAGCCCCGTGGTGGCTATCAAAGAGCGCCTGGACGCAGAAGCTGCAGCCAACCAGATGATGATGACCTCTACGATCTCAGCTTCTTCTTCTTCCTGTACCACCAAACAACAGTCGACTGCTGTCACTGCATCCTCTTCTTCGAAACAGCCGGCGTCCGTGCATCCCACTCCGGCTGCAGTCGGCTCTTCCTCTTCTTCGGGTCAACAGCAGCAACCCTGCGCGTTGGCGGGGTCGGACGCCACGCCGCCCCGGTTCTACTTCAACACGAAGCACCAGCAACAGCAGCATCCCCAACAGCAGAGCAGGATATCTTCCCAGTTGGATGTTCCCGGGGTTGTTAGTGGTGGGGGAGGTGCAATCGGATGCAGTGGGCGGATCATCTCCGATGAAATGGAAGAGGAACTTCCACCAGTTCCACCTGTCAGGTTCGTTGTCAATTATTGTCGTTCTATTTACTGTTTTGGAGGGATACACTTTAAGTCTCGAAGACTCTTACATTTTTCATTGATCTCAGAAGATTATTGCTAAATCATATATCGCTCCATCTTTTGCATCTTTGCTCTCTAAAACTCTCTACAATCAGGTTCAACTCTCTGCGCAAGTACGACAGCACGCCGCATGAACGCGAACGTCCCTCCCACATCCTCCAGGCCTCGGGGATCCCCGCGCCGCCCGACTTCGATCCCCCCTCACCGCCCGGACCCCCACATCCGGCCACTATTTGGCAGCCCGCCGCTGTCCCCGCACCCGCACCCGCCCCCACTTCCCGGATCGACGAAGAAGCGGCCGCCGAGCCTGTGGGCGAGTGGTATCAGGCTGCGATACTCCGGGAGATCGCCCTCGAGGTGTTGGTGCGCGAAGAGGTGGGTCGGTTTGTTGTGCGGGACAGTTCGAGTCATCCGGGCTGCTATGCCCTCTCTGTGAAGGTCCCCAAGTTCGACAATCCATCGGGGATTACGCACTACCTCATCCAGAGGACACAGCGGGGTGTCAAACTCAAGGTGACACCTTTAAATTGACGTTAAATTTGTAATTTAGCATTATATACTATTCTATTTCTATTATTACTCTGTGCTTCTGATATGCTGTTATCACCCATTTAGCTTTATAGGTATCGCCATATTATCAAGAGTAGTACAAGCTTTGTGTATGCTATAATATGTCCTGCAGTATAATATGATATATGTTTTGTACTAAACAAAATCTGCTATCAATTAAATTACAACCGTAATATTTGCTTTTATGCATGTTTTACAACAATTTAAAGAAAGGGATTAAGCCGTAACTAACACATTCATTAAAATTAATTTTTGAAATTATAAGGATGGATTAGATAGGATTTTCTTGGTAATAAAATAGATAGAAATAAAGTATTTATTTCATTTTACTAAATCTTTTTTATAAAAACATAAAATATTAGTACCATATAATGTATGTTATCCCTAATATCTAACAATTACACAAGGAAGATACTAATAAATAATTGTATCATCTAAGTAGGACATGATACTAAGCATACATATTATTTGTAGATTTATTTACGTGTATCATAATATGTATATATAAAATCTTCATTCATTTTTAAAGCATATTTCTGTTTCATGTTATGTAATAATTAAAAATTCTATTTATTTCCATTTATTTGCTCTATACTGTTAAATGTTTTTAATTAATAACAAATTCATCTGTCTTAGTACAGGGGGTAATGTAAATTAAACAGATGTCGTGTGCATCTTATATTACAAGCAATATTATGGTATCTTTGAAACAAGCAACACCTAAGGATTTTAGAAAAATATGTTGCCAATTTTTTCAACTTGTACTTATTTTTTTATAAGCATTTTAGTATTTTCCTATATTAAAGAATAGGAAAATTCTCTATGATATTGATACATTTCTATGATTTTAACCTAATTTTTATGAAAATGTAGATTTTTTAAGAAAATAGTTGTATTAACTAATATTAAAAATAAAATGTTGCATATCATTTTGTACATCTAAGTGTTTTCTATATATTACAAACAAAATTATACGGATAAGTCACTCCATTTAATTTCTAGGTACATTTGAATATTAGTTCTCAAGC
>JAYRBW010130579.1:0-16038 GCA_036023295.1 Invenusta paracnida
CGCCTAGCGGCCCCGCAAATATCCGCGACTGCCGTCGCGGGAGGCGAGATTGGTAACTAGAAGAAGAAGAAGGGGGCAGCCTTTACCCAGGGTGGACAACTTTCTGAGGAGAATGTTGGACAACACGTGGGGGCGTCCACGTTGGACACCAGGTCAATATTTCACTGGTATGTTAAGTCGAATTCAAATAAACAATGACCGAAAACATCTATTAATAGAAAACATAAACACATTAATAAAAAACAAATATAATAATTGACATTAAATAAATATGTATTATAAGAATATTTTACATAGAAAACATAGAAACATAGAAAACATAAAAGTAAAATTCTAACTATTATGAGAAAAATTTGGAAAAGTATGTTATGTACATGTATTTTCAGCTCAATGACTTTGTCACATCAGTCATCTGCTAAACAATAAGCTGATCAGCAGCTTCTGTTTGTGCCTTTAAAGACAGTCGTTCGGTATGTAGTTCGTTGAAAAGTTCCGTAGCCTTACGCTTTTATTGTTGTTCTAAAGCTGCAACTGCATCCGTAAAAGACATGCTTTCCAAAGCAGTGCAATATTTGAGTTAAGCGGATCGAGCAGATTGCAACAAAACGGCCGTAATTTGGACACGAAGAGGACCAACGAAAGACTTCACACTGTAATAAATCATTCATTTAGAAATAAGAGAAGTTTCTTTAAAATTTTCCACAAGCATCATTAACGGAAAAGCTGCTTGCCACAGTAGCGTTACCATGGGACAATATTAGTATCATTTTAACAACAATCCATAGTATTCAGCAGATTGACCAATGATTTTTAAGTAGAGTAAATCCAATCGATCATTATTCATTGAATAGCCTTTAAACCGTTCTTTCATGGTTTCATCTGTGTACACATCAAAGAAGATTTCTTTAGCCTTGTCCACTGTTTCTGTCGTTATTAGCCTCTTTTCTACCAGAGTACAAAGCAGTCGATGCATCCTTGTTTGGGCAACAGAGGTTTTACTCTTCAATAAAGTACGGAAAAGACAAGAAGCATCTCGAACAAATTGGTATTTTAGTGGTGACCTTTCAAGAATATTTTCTGCTAATGTCACATAAAATATTTGACTTTTTTTAGATATTAAATGATTATGCAACAACAAAAGCGATGTTTATAGTTAAAAATGGCAAATGTCATAGTTGAAAATGACAAAAGTCACATTGACAAAAGACAGGCAAGTGCTAGCAGATAATTAAAAAAATACACACAACAGATATATCAAGACCAATTCCCGGTTTTCATTCTATAAATAGCTAAATTCCGATTTTTTCTTGAATTCACAACTTTTTAAACAATTTTTCGTTTTTTTAGGCTTTCCAGGTGGCTAACTAAGCATTTCCCCGATATTTCCAGTTTTTTTATCTTAGACACCATGTTTCACTTTCTGCATTATACAAAAAGACCCTGCACTGTTGCACTTTAGTGGTATCTAAAAAAACGGTTTTAAACTTAAATTATTAATACTAGACTCACCTGAGGCTGCTTGGAAGTGGCAGATACAGTGCTAGGATTGCCATGGAGCAGAAGTGGAGCCCCTTTCTTGTGCCCCGGAGAACTCGGGGTGGAGAAGCATTCGCCTGCAGGGCCCCCGGGCACTACAGTAGTTCCTTCCCCTCCACCAATCATGAGCAGAGAGTCCGTATCATCGTCGTCCTCTTCAGAGCCACCTCTGTGGGAACGTGCTGACAAACTGGCAGCTGCTTCCAGATCTGTGGCCCGACTTAGACGCATAAGGCTCGTTGATTGACAGCCAGAGGGCGGACTCAGGAACCAATCAGAGCGCTTGCGAAGGCGTTCCAACTGGCGAAGCTTCACGGAGGTGAAGGTGTCAGACTCGCATGTCGGTGATTCCGGTGGCTGCAATAGTATTGATCATTTATTAATAATTAAAATAATAAAATTGAATCCAAGGCTCTATTCTAGAAATTAAAAGTCAATAAATATAAAAATCACAAAACAAATTAGACAGAATATTAATTATTTCATTCAAACTATAATTATTATGAAAGAAAAGTCCCATTAAACTAAAAGATTAAGCCTTACATTAATTCTTAAAAATTATCAAAATATTCAAAAATATATAATTACATGTATACTTACTTATACTGCAAATATAATGGTCATAAAGCACGATAATGGATTTTTTGATATTTAATATTTTTGTCAGTTATTTTGCTCTGTAAAATATATTGTTTAGTTTAAACTATTAAATGTTTGGTGTATGTGATTAATGAACCATCATAAAAATAACGATTTAGAAATAAATTTCAGGAAAAATTTGGGCAAAACTTAATCACTATATATTGAAATGGTACACTTCCAGGACAAACATTTTTCTACATGAAGAAGATGGTTGAAATACTATAGTTAAATATTTTAGGGAACTTTTACCTCATTTTGCTGACTGATGTTTCCAATTTTAACTATACTACAGCATCTCTATCATAGCCACATATGGACCAAAGGAGACATGTATGTATGTCAGAGTTAGTGGTGCAGAGGTGCTTCTGTTTACTTGCTTGATTCCATCCAAAATGAGGGATGGAAGGATGCGGAAAACGGAAGCAAAGTAAAGTAATCTACATATAGAAAGACGTCCAAACAAACAAGTGGAACCACCGTAATAGGTGTGCACCGAATGAGTTTAGTTTACCCAATTGCACCAAGAGGTAAAGAGAAGACGGTAAGAAGATTGAGGGAAGGTAGGAAAGACAGCCTCAATGACTCTGACGAGAACTCATTGATAGTTGGTATAGGGAACATACACACTGACAAACCGTTTCGTTGAAAAATCTGCAGAAGTGAAGAAGGGGAAAAGGTACAGAAGACACCAATTAAGCAGAGGTGGTGGGTACTTGCAGATCCGGTCGAACACCACTGAAGCAGAAAGTGCTACTGCACATGGAAGGCAACTACATACCTGGCTATCACCAGTAAGCGCGTAGTATGCGCACTACACTAGTTTTGGATGTATAAATAATTATATAGATACACATGTACGCAATATAGTATACTATACAGAAGATAGAGTGCCAGGTTCAAGAGTATAATTCACCGATTATGTAAATATCCGATCAATTTGTAGTTTCACACACCTTTCTAAGAGAAATAAAACTGTATATTCAAAATATTGCATCAAAAGTATTACATGACTAAAGACGACAATAATGTATTTTTTGACGATTTAGTTTATTAAATCTTTTAAACTTTAAAAAGACGCTTCTAAACTGTTTAAGAATTCTATTTGCGGTAGATTATAGGACATTTTCAGAAATATGATCCAAATCAATTTATTTTATATACATGATTATTATATACAGGTGTGTATTATATAAATAATGGGATAGAGTAAGTATAGAGAATCATTATGATTATCACTTTCAAGTACCTACAACATTTTCCTTAAAGGATGATGGTCAATATAAAAGCAGCATTTAGCCTAATGTAACCTGCTTCAATTAGTGACGCTTCTCAAGGACCAATATTGTAAACATATCAACGGGGAATACTTCAGACACTTATAGTTGTTATATCGGTGTTATATAGGTGTCTCTGCATATCAATTAGAACTTGTCAAATGTATGTTTTTATATATATTGGAAAGCTAAGGATATGACTTAATGTTTAAGACATTTTCTGTCATATGTATAATGTCAGTAAGCTAAGTTAGAATCATTCATTTCCAAGATTAAAAAAAAACATAAAACATTCACAATTTAGTGTGAAAATACTTTATAGTTATGAATAAAATCCACACAAATATATTTGGCAACCCCTAATATTTTCAAATGTAATGTTATGGAGTGATGTGATCAGATACTTAAGTTTTTATAACAACATTTTTTGTGATCAAAAAAACTTGTGATAGCATTATATTTAGGTGTTGTAATTATCATGAGGCGGGACTTAGTATTTATCTTGATTTCTTTAATATATTTTGCAGAAACAAATTCTAATGTAATTTTTATAGAGTAATAGAGTTTTTTAAGGTTTCTGTTCGGGTAACTCATATAAACCCACCTCGCGCAGCTCCACACCAGCCATTCCCACCCCCTCACCCTCCCTCAGGACTCTCTTGGACGCGTCCCGGTCCCTTTCCTTTCTCAGAGAGATCGGGGTGTTAACGCCCCCCCCTAACCGGGAATAAGAATAAGATGATTATTAGAAATGCAGGTCTAAATTAAATGGAAACCGAAGTGAAAATAGGAGGACTAAATGTTAAGAATGTGAAATATGCTTATGGCACCGCTCTTGTAGGAGAGACATTCTAAAAAGCCTTATCATTGCAGTCAAAACAGAAATTGAGAAAGTGCAGGATTATATATTAAGTAATGACCACCGAAGCTGTAAACGATTTCACAATTGAAGGTGAATCACTTGAAGTAGTGATAAGGTAAGAAGAAAATGGTAATCACAAAGATGAAATACGCAGACGGATCATTCTTGGAAGAGCTGCAGCCACCGGACTTGAAAACTTTGGAAAGACAAAAATATCGCTATGACAACCAAGGAAAGGCTTATGGAAATCATCGTATTCCCCAATTTTCTTTATGGGTGGACTGTCAGAATGTCAGCAAAATAGCAGCATTTAAGATTTGGTGCTGGAGACGAATGTTAAAAGTGTCTTGGACACAATGCAGAACTAACGCATCTGTCTTAGAGGAATTCGGCACTGTGGTGCCTCATGTGGCAACATGGTTCTAAAACAAAAATTGGCATACTTTGAACACGTAATGAGAAGATTATCATGCTAGGAATCAGAGAAGAGATACAGAAAAAGAAGACATAAAATGGCTAGACAAGGTGCAAGACGAATTGGGTCACAATCTCAGCACAATGGTTATGGACCGAGTGAAGTGGAGGAGGTCACGCACGACATGTAAAATATTCCGTCACGGATATTTCAGCATGAATACACCTTGAGCATAAAAGTTCGCCAGTTTATAGATAATGAACTCTAATCAAAGTAAAAACATAGTCATCTATTTATAAAGCCTATAATAATATTAATAACCATTTAAAATATATTTTAATATATAACTAAACCCTAGAAATTAATTGTCTCGAATATTTCTATCGTTATGAAACGCATGTAAAAAATAAATTATCAGAAAAGTAAATACCAGATACAATGCTACTAGTGAGTTAAATAAGATATCAAATATAATATAAAGCACAGAATTATCAATCGATATTTAGATGCGAAATGTATTTTATTTAGACAGGTAACATTCAGAGACATTTCACTACATTAAGCGTTTTATTGAATATTAGCAGTGAATTTTATACCTAAACCAAATAGTGAACGCAAAATGTTCGATATCAGTTAACTCTACGTCACCTACTCTTGTTGATGTACATTTTTGAGGCGACAATTTAAAGTATGTTACTTAACTTTGAACTATGATCCTAGTCTATTTCAAATGTGTATACATAACAATACGGTGTAAATCGAAAACTGTACAAAGAGGACGCACTTCTCTGAGCTTGGCAGAGCCTTCAACATCGCCCAAAGAGAGGGTCTCATCATTGGTCTGGCGGGCCCGTGTTGTCTGTTTGGACACCCCTAGAGGTCCTGAGTCACTTGTGGTAACACAGGTACGTTTCTCAGAGGTCTGGGCCACATTTGAGTGGGGCGTGGTTGGAATCATTTCGAAAATTTCTTTGCTCACCGCTACACATAAGGGTAGTAATAGTTACACAAAGACAGTAACGTAAACGGTGTTGTGTTAACAAAGAAGCAGAGCCAAAAAATTGTATTGCTAAGAAACACTGAAAAATATAGTATGTAATACATATGATAATATGTTCGAGTACTTCTAAAAATACCATAATGTTACGAGACTGAAACTTTAATTAGAAGTTGTCGATTGTAAAAACTTATACTAATAAAAAATAATTATTAGATTATAGCTCTATTGTGAATAAATTAAATATAAAGTTTAAATTTCATTTCATTCGATATTATTGGAATATATATAGTTTGTTCAATACAACTATATTGTGACATACAAATATATACATATGGAACAAATATATTTTGAACATCTAATATGGCATATTTCAAATTAATGAACGTTTAAAATTTAGCACCCATTGATATAAATTAGTATTAACTTTAAAACTATTTATTTAAATAAGCATGAACTATTAAATAGTTTAAATTATTATTTTAATTTAGGATTATTTCAAAATATAATGGAATGTTACGTATAGTTGACAACTTGAAATATTACAGTAGATTAAATTCATTATACTTGTGTCGATATACATTTTTTAATATTAGATTTAGAAGGAAATAAATAAAAATATAAAGTCGTGTACAAAATTGCAAACATAAATGTTACGCGATTGATTTGAAGTTGTATGGAAATATTGAAAAGTATATACCTAAAACTAATTGTATCACATATTTAAAAAAATATAAACAATATTGTCAACCGCGTAATGCTTGTGACCGAATAAGCTCGTGTGACGCAAACATAAATGTTTTTATAAATTGCTCATATATTAAACGTATATATTTCGTAACAAATTATGTAGAAGGCCAAGTACGTTGAATTTCAAAACACACCGACATTTAATTTTTTTAAGTATGTCAACATTTAATTTATGTTATAATTAATTATAAATCCCTTAGTATTGTAAACATGATATTTTACAGTAAACCATTTTAATACTAGTAACAAAGTAATCATTACCATTATATTCTTATTCCTCTAAGATTTGACAATTGATCAATAAAATTATCAAATGTTTACATCAAGTAGTAAATTCAAATAAAGAGAATTTTATATAGATTATATAATTATATTAATCATTTATATACTTTCAAATGAATAATAATTAATTACTCCATCATTCAAATTGAATAAAATGTGGTGACATCTATGTTCATTACGGGGTTCTTAACTCGTTATAACATATACACCTGATGAAATCGTAACAAATACTACTTTTACTACATCTATAGGAATGTAAACATATTCTGGAATACAATAGAAATCTATGAATGTACATATCTGTAATTATCAGTATTAAACAATCAAACTTGGAGAAAATTATAATTGACCATATAAAGAGTAAAAGGATGGAACTTAAATTAATGAAATTATTAGTGCTGAAGTAAAAGAAAATTAAAGTCTAGAAATTAGTATCAATCACTATAACCTTATCATATTATTATTTGTTTATGAATTATACTCAAAGATACTTTCAAATGTTAACAATATAAACATTCTAAAAGCTAACGTAAAAATATAATATAAAACAACATCGATATTATATAATGAGCGCAGTAATTAATGTACTGTAGTTTTATATAATACAAAAGATAGTTAAAGTAAAAATGATAAAACATACAAATATTAAAATATTTTCACCAGTAGAGTTACAAATGAAACAAAAATGAAACTCTTTTATATAGAGTATTTGATAAGCGTTTATAATCTATTTGATTGTGAAATTATAAATTAGACATAAGAGAGCAAAAACCAATTCGACAACAACAAATTCGATTGAATAATAATGTATGCGCGCGCTCGCAGAATAAAATGAATGCTTTGCTTTGTGTAAAGAAATTAGGTCTCGCTGAGTGATACCAGGGTGGAAAATGTATCAACGTAACATCAATACATGCCGACCCCCTTTGCTCCGCTTATGTACAATCCACCGCTCGCTATACTCCATTTCAAGAAAAGAAATTGAAAACGCGATAAATGACGAGCATAACGAGAATAGGTACAACAGGATTACTACCATGTCAGACAGCAGGCAGTGCTTACATTACAAACTGCAAATTTACGCTGCTATCGAACATCTTCAAAAAGAGACTAAAAATTCACTATCAGTATTCCGGAAATGATATTCTCTTAGTGCTCAGTATCGCTGTCATATTGAGAGAAATACAACCACACCACACAGAGTCGCTTGCTGAGAAGGCTAGACACATGAGGTATTTTCTTACAGATACACACATAAGTACATGCGCCTATGTCATATACGAAATGCATAATACTATAGTAATGAAATGCTATCAAACCTTACCCAGTGTGTTTAAAATCTATGCCTTTACATGTACACAGACAGAGATTGTATATACGCATACCACTCTATAACATAGCTCATTCCTTACTCGTTTAAAAAATGCTTTTCTTGCTTGCTTGCTAGCAAAGCAAAAATATATCATGCACGGAAGCGCCCGATCGACTTGAAATTTCAAGAAAGGAAAAACAGAAACAACAAGAGCCGAGTATAAGAAAATAGACATATAGCAGGAAAGTTTCTCCCTTCAATGCTCCATACTTAAGCAAAAAAGATGACATGTCGACAGGGACGACTGAATGGCTCAACTATATCATTATAAGACAGAAAGACGACTACAGGTACATTATTGAAATATACACACTACTTGTGCATATTTCCTTTAGCAAGTATAATGTAGTAAGAAATAATAAGATAGAGAAAAGGAAAAAGAAAAAGAAAGTGCCACATTCGATAAAATACAAATAAAAATAGATTTTTGCAGGATGAGTTTTGGGAATACAAATTACAATATTTATTATTATTAAGTTAATTATATTATTATACAAGCAAAATAATACATTACAAGTCTTATATTAAAGTGCCGAATATAGTTAAGTTGATTTATTTTAATTTAACAGCAACAACTAATGCTTTCGGTACATTAAAATAAGGTTCTGCAAAATAGAATAAAACGTGTGATGAAATAGAATTATAAATTACACAATCAATAGTCAATATATTATATAGTGGGTTAAAACATGCATCTACAAGAATGTTAACATAGAACGGCATTACAAAATAATAGCTAGAGTAGTGCGAAATAGGAATATAGAACAAAACAAATTAAATAGTAATTAAATAGCCGTATGCATACCATGCAACAAGAGATCAAAATTATGCTTGGAAGCCTCATCCAGCAGCATGCGAACGAAGAGTCGAACCGATTTCTCCTCTAAATAAGTCGAAGGGGAGATGAAAAGAGGGAATGGAGGACAGGGTAGAGAAAGCGAGACATCGTATTTCTAACGGACAAACAACAAGTCATAGTAAGATATTATGGCTGCAAGACTATTAGTAAGAATATTTTGGATCAGCATACTTCGTTGCATAGACATATTAATATGTACATATATATTGTACAGAATAATAAAAATTAAATGAACTACAGCCAACTAAAGCCGATAATATAGGGCATTATTAATATAGTTAGATGATTAGGGGTAACAAACCGGAGTGTATATGACCCTTGTCTGAGGGAGAATTTAGTGGTTGCTTTCTTGCAATCAATCAATCAGTCAGTTAGAGAATTACTGACTATCGGAGTTACCTACAGGCCTATCATAGAGGTACTTACTACTGTAGTGTAGTTGTACTATAATTACAGGCAAAGGGGAATATTAATATATACTACTAACAACTACAGGCTATTATAGGACCGACCGTCGACTATATGTCGACTATTCCGGGCACGCAGGCAAACATGCAGTTCGACAATATAAGTTACTGATAGTAATATAGGGATGAAAATGGATTGCCGGGTGAACTTATTTATTAATGCCTCTGCTACCAACGGCTATATGCGTAGTATCTAAAACTTCTAACTCTGATACGTAGAAATGAATTAGTTATAGAAATATAAAACATCATATCAAACGTACATATTATAAGGACAATTTTCGATCACAATTTTTATCATCAGTATCTATGCGCATAATGTAATATTGAACAGTACTGAAATATAAATCAATAGTTCATATTATTAAAATATTTTAGAACGACATGCACGCAACGCAAGAATGTCCGTATTAAGTAAATTGGAAACGAAAGATCACAAAAACACGAACAATATGGACTAGGTCTAATCTAAAAATTCCGATAAAAATTGTGGTAAAATCAATAAAAAATTAATTTAAATAAAACTGCTTTACATAAATTATATAAGTAAATGGAAGATGATTATAAACATATAAATTCTGATTATCCGAAGATTTATAATTTAAGGATCGGGCTATATTATGTAAGCGTACCGTAACTAGTGTCAACATGAAAAACATAGATGCAATAGATTATAATTAAGGCCATAGTAATACTAATTGCAATCTTAAAATACATCATACCAATCAGATTTTCTCGAGATAATTATATGTTCCACAGTTTTACATAGCATTTTTGAAACAATATTTTATTTCTTAACCATTAAGAAAACTTTCACGAATTCATGATTATGATGTTAAAGGCAGAAATTGTGTTTTCTTATTGTTATAAAAATTAACAAACTCCAATCATTGTTTAGTCTTTCATTGTTATCTTTGACAGAGTAATTAATAGCTCTATTCTCTTTTCAAATGTGATAAAAAGGGATATTATAATAATGATAATATATTATTAAAATTAACTTATACTAATGAAAACTATCAATAACTTATTTCAAGCAATAATTAGTAAACTATCAGTGATATCTAAATAATATCATTATGATCATCAAGCAGAATGAGACAAAGAATTCTCTCATCTAGATACTAAGCTTCTACTGTACTCATGCACATACTTGGAACTCCCTCTGGATAGACAAACTCGTATTTAAACTTTTCAGTCCGTGAGATACTCGTCTTAGTCTCCGTGGTGAAGAACTCAATGAGATCTTGGCCGAAAAGCTCTGCCGAGGCGAATCCAGTGATGAGGTACTCCATTACTCGAGAGGCGCGTTCAACCTGCAGAGAAAGACAATGTAGGTTATAGAATTAATTGGGGTGTATGTGAATTGTTGAATTGATAACCTAGTCAGTGAAATTATTAACTGAACCATGGGTTAATTTTATAAACACGAGGGAAAAAATAATCAAACTATTTTTGAAAATTATCTTTCTAATATTATTAATAGATTAATTTTATATACATAAAGACAAAATAATAATCAATGCTCATTAGAATAATAGTCAATAATCGAAGAGATTACAGCAAACACTTCATCACTATACACACACTTGAGCATACATACCTTCTCCGGTGAGTATGTACAACTGGGGAAGACTGAACCAGCCACAGAT
This sequence comes from Invenusta paracnida, assembly GCA_036023295.1. Taxonomy (NCBI): domain Eukaryota; kingdom Metazoa; phylum Platyhelminthes; order Proseriata; family Coelogynoporidae; genus Invenusta; species Invenusta paracnida. The sequence continues at coordinate 11,109 of JAYRBW010130579.1, forward strand.
TTGGCCACCGCCTCCACTGACATAGCATTCACCTCCGTATGATAGATCATTCGAAACCAAATCCCGAAAAGTAGAGCCAGAAGTTGCCGAACACAAGGTGTTAGCCTCGACACCACCCTGACAATGTACAGAGATGTAGAGGGACACAGCATGGATAGATAGTTAGTTTAGCATTGCTGACAATAAACAAACTTGAAATTGTCTTTTTGAATTATACCATTTATTTCCGATAAAACAACTTCCTTGAACATAAGACTAATACAGTATTACATACAATAGTATTTCTCAATCACACAAAGTAATTTCATCTTCTAGCTTTAAAATGTAGAATAAAAATGCACTACAAAAGCAATATTATGAAAATTATTATTATTCAACATATTAAAACAAAAAATAACATACAAAACTAAACATCATAACAAAGGAGTTCGAACATGTTTAATAATAATAAATAATAGCATGGAATATACATGAAAATAATCAATATCAAACGAAAGAAAGCCCTCGTTTCAAATTTTTCAGACATAACATTTAAAGCTAATAAAAAATAAAAGCATAACTTTAGTACAAAAATAAAAACTTGGCCTGCTTCTTTTGCAATAGATAATATACAATACATGTAAGGTTAGTTTTATGCAATAATTGAAAAAAATATTATTGTTATTTTGGGTTTATGCAAAGCAATATGTTTGTGAGGAAAGCGTATAAGTCACAAGTTTAAAATAAATTGGACATTGACACAAAATAAAACAAAGCTAAGCCAATAACGGAATAAAATTAATTAGCAAAGAAAAATGGTGTTAAGTAAAAAAACTCATTTGTTTATTCATATAACAGGTCAACATCATATATCAGAAAAAAATCGAACTATCAATTTGTAATACAGGCATTTGGGATGCTCCAGTGCTCTCACATAGCTGTATAAGTAAATAAAATGTCTAAGATTAATGTGACTTTAAGAAAAATACATTATTATGAACTATTAAAAGCTTAATCAATGTTTATGTAATATATTAGGCTAAAAAATGTATAGATTGTATTGTATGCAAATACAATAATAAATTATAATTAACATAAACCTTCAGGTAAAAATCATTTATGAACATCTACACTATGAGCAATAGTTCAAATCCTCTCTCCATAAACATATATGAACAACGTATTGTACACCATAGTACGACAATAGAAATATTATATTAACACAAATATACGTGTTACAATGATGTAAAACGGGTACTCCTTTCGTTATTAATGCGGAGAATATACGGTTGTACCGCTGATGGCACTAAGAAGTCAACGTGAAACTGGCATTTTGATTTAAAACGTAATTACGAGTATGTAATAAGCATACAAGAGTACATGCATAAACAAATATTGTGCAAAAAGGGCTAATATTTATAGTAGTTATAAAATTATTCAAGAATGCAAGTATGCAACATATGTACAATGCACAAAAACAAAAACAAATATTCATGAAAATGGAATTTTAATCGGTCAGCAACCAATTACAAAAAAGTAAAAATGAGTGATAATCTATAGACAATTATCGAAGGCATTAACTATATTTTACAGGGTTTAATACCTATTTAACTAGTGAACTCTCATGAGGCATGCATTCTACTTACTTAGTATAAAATTATAGTTGACAAAAAGCAGAAAGGTACAAAGGACAAACGAGATATTATGACGATGTTCTAACCTTTTATACACAATACAACTAAAAAATGTCACGCGTGCTAATAAATAATCAGGTGTCACAAAATAATAAAACATAGATAATATTCCTCAATTAAGTTAAAGCGATGCCATGTATTTGTCACATGTGTTGAGATGAAGTGTTATTTATAAAACAGATATATATAAATAACGTAGAAGTCTAAATTAGCAATAAACAATGCTGTAGCCACTTCGTGACCATGTAAGCATAAAGGATGTATTAATTGGCATGCATAAAATGAACAAAAATGCTTCCGTCCTCCTTTATATTTACCAATACTAAAAATGTAACAAGCTCAGTTGGGCTAAAAACAAATGAATTGTAGATAAGAGTGCCAATACTAAATACAGACGAAAGATATTTTAACTGACACTAAGGGGTCACCTTAGACACTGGAAGTAACCATCTATACATAGCATGTTGTGACCCCATTTTCTCAAGAGTACTAGGCGAGGTTTACACGTACTAAATCTCCGACATAAACCATAATGGTCACTTATACATTTCATGAACCACGGGATAAGTAGGACGGGGGCTACTTTTCACAATATCGAACAATCTGATCATAATATATATGCATAGACAGATAGTACTAAGACTTATTCAGACAAATTATAATACCACGTTGGCATAAATACGTTTATGAGAAATATATTATATAAAGTTATGTACAAACGTAATCAAATCATATTAAATCATTCTGAGACATATTGAATTATTTAAGCTTAATTCAGGGCAAACGCGGTTACTTATTTGTATTCTATAATTGCATTATATAGCGTTAAGCAAATCAATAATTATAATAATATTGATTGCTTAGTAAATGCATTTAATGCAAAGCAATACAGTAAATTCCATAAATTATAATAAACGTCTGTATCATAGAGTAATTATACGAGATTTGACTCTTATTGATTCTGTATGCAATTTTATACTACTATTCGTCTACCAAAAAGCTTTTGCAAAATAATAGTTCTAATCATAGAGTACTAATTTTCACAGTAATTAAATCGTTTATGCAGTAAAACAGTTTTAGATACATAGGCAATGAATTATATATTATAGACAACTTACGTATGTTAAAATTGTATGAATATGTATATTTGCTCTTAAAATGAATTTAATTAAAATATTTAACCCTACTTCTAGTCTACCCATTTACATCAAATTCATTAAACTAAAACGATTTTATATTGATAAAACTGAACAACATTAGGATGCATTAGGATATGAAATCAATAAGTCAAAACTCTATGTACCTATAATTACTCTATGGTCTGTATTATATACGTTTATGCAATAATTAATTCAAAAATATATTAGATTCAATATATACGTTGGAGTATATATCTAAGTTCAATATACATATATATGATTTATATGTACACATATATATCATGCAAAATACATTCAAAATTAAATACACAATAGCGGTGTATAAAAACAGAGAGCAGACAAGAATGAACCATTTTAATAAATACCAAATTTTATAGACTAATAGCGCAAAATTTGACATAATTTGTGTCTTTTGATAGCAGTTAGATTAAAAAATCAAAATGTTTTGTTTAAAAATCAAGTACTGTCATCTGCACATAAACTCGAAAATAGTATGACGTCGAAAAATGTGTCTCAAGAAAGTGTCTTGCATGTCTCTAATTTGTATACTAAACGTTTCATCAAATCTGTTTCAAACCAAACTGAAAGGGAGAATAAAAGAACCATCACGGTTTGCAATTGATTGTGAACTAAAAATATATACCAAATTTGGATAACAAATTAAAAATATATTGTTCTAAGCACAGATAAATTTTCGAAAAGCTTCATATAGCGTAAATCGAAAGAGCATAAAATTTAGCATTTATATTTAAAATAGTTCATTCAAGCTTGTTCATGCTTCTTAATACTGCTAGTACAACTACTTTTGGGTATGTTTGCCAAATATATAATTTGGCTAAATCATATCCCAAAATCTTTGAAATTTTTTGATTTTAAACAAAATAGTTTACCACATTTATCAATCTTGTAACTCTGTTACCATCTAATGCATGGTATAAGGAAACTATTTCACAATCTTTTCAATCATTCTATCAGATATCTACTTTAGCTTCCTGTTTATTGAGATTACAGTTCCATTTTCGTTTCAAAGTAAAAGACGTTCATCATGTTTTTTAATTTGCTTTATAGAGCATATTTGTCAAAGAACTACAAACGTCTTCTCCGAATTGAAACTCTTAGTTGCACTAATTCCCGTAAAAATTTAAAAATGATAACAAATAATTTTTCTGTAAATTTTTTTTTCGATATTTGCCTTAAAGATGCTTCATACGGTTCGCCATCATATTTTTTATAAAATGGCGTAGACAGATAGATGTCATATTTTATTCTTGCACGTTGGGCAAAAGTGATGCCTCGTGGATCATGTGTTTTAGTAAAGTCCAATAGATACCTCTTAAATCCAATTTATTTTAATCATTGCTTTCATAGGTATTGGTATTATTTTTGCATGTAGTATTTGATATCGTAAACACTTAATATAATACAAATGTTAACACTTGTGTTACAGGGAGAAAAGGAAATATTAATAATAATACATTACCGATAATAAGCTCCTTCTCTATCCATATCTAAAATTTCGATTAGATCATTATTTTGAAAATTAACAGACAACTTCTTCCTTATATGCCCTTTCATGTGAAATAAAAGTCTATATAAAGTAACTATAAGTAACCACACTTTCCCCTTTTTGTCTTTGTGTATTAATATGCTCCTACTGATTACTCAGGAATTGGTGTTCAACCATTTTTATGCATTCATTTCATATATTATGATTAGGTTAATTATGTACTTAGTTATTACCAAAATAACAAAACCATTCACGCTGTTATGTAAGACTGAGCTTAAATAACATAATTTGCACCTGTTTCGTAGCTTTAACGGGTATATAAATAGATACAATAAAATAAAGGATTTGGTTAAATTTGGGCATATTTTCGCCACTATTTTTCCCAGAAAGAAATTTTTTTTAAATTATAATATGTATAGTGACTAGCCGAACATTTTTTTAAATCATATTGATATACAAAAATATTTATAGTTTTCGTGTTATATGTGTATTTGTGAAATGGGCCTCCTTAGGGGGGGGGGTGGGTCCATACTAAAAATGGTATAGCAAGGCGGGCGCCCGAGGGATTCCTTGGGATTTTTTTTTTGTGA
>JAYRBW010130590.1:0-16036 GCA_036023295.1 Invenusta paracnida
AGAAGGAGATGAGGGTAACTTCATCCTAGTTATAAAAACCTAATACATTTAGTAAGCACCACACTAAAACAACAGTAAACTTGGTAAGTTAATAACTTGTCTTTAATAATTCTTATCATGCCTAAAAGAAAAGATTTAACTTTGAAGAGCGAATTTCCTTAATCAAGAGATATGAAAAAGGAGACACGACTTCATCTCTTACATCTTCAATGAATGTGGGTGTGACAGATACGGTCTGTCATAAAGGATAAAGAAAACATAACACAAAGATGAGAAAATGGGAATTAGGTGACAGAAAAAAGGAAAAACGACAGTGCACGTTCCCTGTATCAATAAGGAAATCTACACATTTTTTCTTGACATCAGGGAGAATAGGGGAGGTGAGGGGGCAGGGAGCACAGGAGATGTGGTGGGGGGGGCTGTGGGGAGCAGGTAGTAGGCCGGCGGTGGCAGGGATCGTCTTTGTTCTTGAAACACACCGACCATACTACTTAAGTACTTACTTAAACATATTAGTGATTTAGAAACTTAGAAAGTTAGTTAACAGTATGTGATTTAAGCTTAGTAAGAACCATACTAAAACATATACTATACAGTAAGCACCAAACTAAAACTTATTAAACTTTGTATAAGCGCTATTAGTATAACAAAATAAACCTAATAAACGTTGCTTTAAATTGAGAATTTCAAGTACCAACTAAGGCTTAACTGTGTTTCCTATGTTTCGTTTCAACTGTTTGTATTATATATTTATAAAACACGTTTTAATGTTAAAATAAATGTTATAATATATTGAAATTGTAATTGTAATATTTAATAAGTATTATATTAAATAGATATTAGTATGAAATTATTTTCTAATTAAGTTGGAGAGATTTAATATTTGTTATTATGCATAACATCTGTTAGAGATACCTACGTGACAATTTAATGAATTGATGCTGAAAAAATAAATAATGGCATACAATGGTTTTATTATTCAACAATAAAATACATTTTTGGTTTGATATAATTTAACAGATGCCAGGATGTTTCGATGTTTCGATGTTTCTTTTTCAACTGCAAACTGAAATAATGCTGCGAGTATTTATGCTTTGATTATAGTAAATATGTAAATAGTTAAATTTTAAAAATGCGTTCATTTTACATATTTGCATATCTAATTTACACTATTCTTGGTTAATAGTTTAACGAGTTGTATATATGGAATGAGGAATGACAATTATTTTGTTTTAGATAAAATATAAAAGATGAAGCACAAGCTGCTGAAAAAAACGTGTATTTACACAAATTTTCGGAAGAGAGACTTCCCTTGTCGAGTGCGATAAAATATGATTAAAAACAGCGAAACAGGCTATTAAATATTTTGTTTTAGTTTTAGTTTCTAGAAAATGTTCTACTATTCTAAAATGACAACAAATTATGTATTTGAAATGTTAAGCAAGTACTACATTTTATTGAAAAGCATCATCTTACTTTGAAAATCGCAAATGTAATAGTTTATTTTTATATTTCTTAGTAAAGTTTTTACAGCAAATATATTTTTACTCAAGCTCTTTCAAATTTAATTTGCATTGAAAAACTGACAGTACCTTAATACGATGAATTCGCAAGTTGAATTCGTTTTAATAGTATGTTCAACTCTCAATTTACGGTAAAAATTTATGATGCCACAGATGCCTAATATCAATTATTATCCATGGTTTATCATCGCTATTTATCAATAATTAACCACTTTTACAATTATAAGGCATTACAATCAGTTAATATTAATATAACGGTTATTTGTATCTATATAGAATCTCAACAAAATGTAAGACTTAAGCGTCTTTTTGGCAGTTTTTTGCTCAATTAGCAATACAATGTTTTAATTAATATTTCCTTTATAACACCCAAATAGTTGTGCTTCTAAAAATACATGGAACAATTTTCAGTACAAATAATTTGTCCATAAATACATTTTTTTACATGACATATAATACGAAACATAGGATTAGATTGATAAATTTAAAATTATTTACTCAGGAGAATGTAAAAATTTTTCTTTGTGACTAATTCATTTGAATAATATATATTAAAAGACAAAATTATACCTTTTTTTACTTCAAGCATTGCTATATCTACATAATTCCGTTTGGCTAACATTACTCGTAGATTAGCAAATATATTTTGGAGTTAAATAGTACAATTGAAAATATAATATATACACAAAACGGTGCTAATTTTTGTTATATATATTTTCAAACAAATTTCCTAATGTAATGTATATCTTATGTCTTGTTCCATACATATCTATACAATTTGAAAAATAAATTGATTTAACAGAATAAATCAAAGAAAACTATGAAATTGAAAGGCATTATCAAACTTTCCAAGAATGAAGATAAAATAGTTCTATTTGGTCAATATTCCACATAACATACCAATAAGAGGACGATTAGACTGACCCATAGTACCAATGACATACGGAGCAGCAACATGGTTACTTCTCAAGCCACCAGCCCACGATTGGGTTCTCTTTCCGGGAGCAAGCCTCTCATTAGCCGACTCAGCTGGCCAATCAACGTGGCGTGCTGATCGAGTCAGAGTACTGTGTGGATCGTTAAACTGACCCCTTCGTCGAGTGGATGGTCCAATCGTAGCTGCCACGTGATTAGTCATCTGTTGTTGTGCTTGTAGCGCCGTGTTTGTTCCAGTCGGAGACGGACGCCATTGTTTCATTGAGTCGAGAGCAGCGTTGGCAGTGTTCACGGTTCGCATTGGGAGAAATTCCGTGGGACTGTCCACTGACGCTTCAGACTCGGCTACCGGATTTTGGATCGCCAAATATTTACCTCGAAAGTGAAATGGGAATTGTTGATTTTTTAGTTTAACTTCTACTACAATATAAAAGTAACAATCATTGAGATGACAAACGATGCCTTTTCAATAAATTATCAGTAAATAATTTTTAATGAAAGCAAGTTATTTCGGTTACATATTTGGGTATTCCTATAATTACCAAATGTCATTTGTAGTATATTACAAAAACAAAATATGTAGAAATATAATTTAAGATACAAGCTAGTTTAAATTAGTAATTAAATTTTAGACAAACTTCGATAGAAATGTATAAAAGAAACTATAAAATAAGACTTTAGAGATAACGTAAATAGACATGTTTGCAGGACGTTTATCCCTTTATAGAGCTTCACGATTTATGATATTTAAGAAGTCCACGCTTTTCTGTTTAATTTATTGTCATTTCAGTGGATTTTAAAATAACCTCTGCCTTGTTCAATCAGGTTTGTGATACGATTTATTACTTGTAAATTTCTCTCTCTTGTTTTTTTAGATGTTAACAATGTTAACAATGTTCGTAAAGGCTGTTAATTGACTTACTACAGATTTTTGACGAAGTGGTCCAGCGGTTAAAGAGTTTGCTTACCATGCGAAAGTCCTAGCTTGAACCCTGGTTCGGAATCACAACAGTAATGAGAACCTAGTATGTAAATGCTTGGGAAGTAAAGGCAGCGAGGAAGGAAAGGAACCGGCCACCCTACCTCACTATGCCGTTGGCTCAGGATAAAGTGTCCTCTAACGGGCACTTTCCAAAAGTACGCTATGTACAGGGGACTACTTTTTTACAGATATTTAAATAAAACCTCATCAGGCTTAATAAATATATTCAATATGGAGTACCCCAGGGAAGTTCTCTGGGTTCTCCCCTGTTCATACTTTACATAAATGACCTAAAAGTATAACTAGCTAAAAATATGAAATGAACTTATTCGCTGATGATACAAATCTGTTTTGCAGTGCCCAGAATTATACTAAGCTTTAAGAATATTCAAATAAAGTTATGAATGAATTACACAAATGGCTTATGGCAAATAGACAATCCTTAAATATAGCTAAAACACACCTTTAATATTTAGTAAAAATAAAATATCAATCCCTAAAATGAAATGAAATTAAAATTAAGTGAACATATAATACAACTAGAGTAAAATATATATCTAAGAGTAACACTAAAGGACAACTTAAATTGAAACGTTCATATAAATAATGTAGGTATAAACAATTATTTTGATGTTCTAGACAGTAGTAAAGTTTTCCTATTGCATAAGTTAAACAAATTTTAATTTTTATTATAAAACGAATACAATCTTGTGATCGTATAAACTATAATAAACCATAATAAAACAACATCACGCTTAACTTTAAAATTGATCACATTTTTCTATGTCACCCTGTCTATTCTGTATATATATAGGTTATATTATATAAATATAGATATATATATATGTGTGGCTGATTATTTCCTACTAGTCTTATTATACAATTACTAATTGTAACAAATTCGTAACTAAAATGCATTGTTAAATGTTTTCTTTGAAAATGTATATTTTCGTATACAACATTAAGTTTTTTACACTTATTTTAATGAAGTACACGGAGATAATGTTGGTTTTCAATATTTTGAACAAATCTTTGAATCAGTTTCAAAAGTTTCCTAGTATTCCCCAGTTTCTCAGGCGTTTTAAGCAAATTTACCTATTCTCTTCCTCTGCACATCTTGAGGATTTGAGGAGTTATTATTCGAAGACCCTATGAGTCCACCAACTCCACCGCTATCAGCGCTGCCAGTTGGTTGAGTTTGCTGCCGTGCGGAAGTGGAACCCCGGCTGAGAGCTTCTTCTTCCCCATTTCCAACCTTCCCGCTCCCGGAGCGTCGTCCAGCCACCATTGAGCCTCCACTTGGCCGACTCTGGGGAATGGAACCAATCGGGCCGACACCGCCACTGCTAGAAGGAGCACTACGCCCACCAACTCCATTCGTCTTGATTGAAGCGATGGTTACAACACCGGTAGAGTCGATGCCACGCGGAACTCCTGTGCTACCACCGCCTCCACCAGTGACTGCGAGAATCTGGTGCTGAGACCAGGCCCGACTAAGGCAAACGCGGGGATCGTGAGGTGCACCACCGCTTCGTGGCTGACCGCTAGGAATGAAAGCCACTCTGTATTTGCAAAAAGAAAACTGATATAACGCTTTATTTTGTAAATTATAAAATTCTTATTGGTGTGTGTCTGTCATTTTTATTAAATAAATAATACGCGGGTACAAAACAATTATAGAAATATAATTACTTTTTATCATATTTGTTAGCTAAAATTAAAAATAATAATAAACAATAGTAAGTAATTTCAAAATCATAATGGAATAATCAATCTCAAAAGAATTTGAGAAGGTCAATATTACCTAAAGTCAAAATTCACAGTTATTATATATATAGACGTGATTCCATGCAGTGCCAGCATGGAAATTTGCTAAAACAATAAAGGTATGACCAAAATAGAAAAGCCACTTACCCATCATAACAAATAAGTTAAATAAAATAATTACTATACTGGTACTTGATACTTGATACTATGAAGCTTATAAAATAGTGGTAAAATTTAACATTTTGAATCAACGCTAAGTTATTTCTTTTTTTACACAATCAAAAGAGACGAAAATACGTATATAAGGCGTTAAAAATACTAAATAAAGCGTTAAAGGCAAAAAGGCGTTAATAATGACGTATATAAGCGATTCAATTCAATTCAATACAATTCAATTGAAGTCAAGTTAATACCAAGATATATCAGGCACCTTTCATTGTCTTCATCAAGAACATGTCTGCTGTAGAGACTGGGTGTACTCTTGGGCATCGAGCCTGCCCGATCAGGATAAATCTCCATCACAGATCGGTCGAGCTCCCTCAAGTCTCCCTCTAGCATGGTCAGCTCGGGATTGGTCTGTTGTTGGACGCCTGTCTTTGTTCCCACACCACTACCACACTCGCCTGGCAAACGGCTATGCGTAAGGTTGCCAAAACTACCAGCCGCTGTGGAACTTTCTCGACCGACAGGCTCATCGTCGTCAGGAATTTCCATCTCTCTTCCTGTGATCTGTTGGTCCTTGGAGCGCTGTCGGAGGCTTATAACAAACCAAACAGAACACAGGACGGTGAGAGCACCCCCGATGATTCCCAAGATTACGTAATGAGTCGTCAGATCGTTCTTTTTGGGAATCTCCTTATTGGCGTTCTTTTTTGCAGCTGCCAATTCTTGAGAAGGAAAGCAAATTTAATACATTACTGAGAATATTATTTTAACGGTATACAAAAAACGTCTAACTTCAAGTTTAACGACTGTATTGAAATTATTGCTATACATATATGTAATGCTACTAAACAATTGAATAAGTAATATATAAATAAATTCTTTTAAAAATACGATTTAGAAATGTTTAATTTATTGCAAATATTTTAGTTAAAATAATATAATTTTTTAGAAAACTAAAAGTATGAATTCTAATGTATTAGTATAATATTTACAAAATGACTGCAGTATAATGTATTAGATATGATTAGTCAATTGTTGTTGTTTATCTTACTAATCAAAGAGTATAAATAGACACAACACGCCAAAAAATGAGTTCTCCAAATAAGAGCGACTAATTTTGATAATAAAATCAGTTAATGTTTTGCTGATAAGAAAAATTACTTGAACGAGGCCTTCACAAAAATGAAGATTTTGTATTTGGATTGACTTTTGATATAATATTTTATTAACTACAAATTGCATTCCTAGCGTTATTAAAATATATAATAGACAAAAAGTGCGTAGCTTCAAGTAATCAGGTAGTACAGTTGTTCAATTAATATTGTCAATTTTATTCAAAGCAGCTCCTCTTATACTTAGAAAATATGACGTTCAGGTCAAAACTATTTACAACTTTATGTATAAAAAATACATATATATCATAGACTTCTAGATAAACTACTTAGTATCTAGATGTCCCTGATATATAATATGTACTCCGATGAAGAATACATTACTATTAATAGTATTTATTGGCTTTAATACTATTATACAGTGCATGGTCATAATGTTCGCGCACTAGGTATATGTTATAGTAACAAAACTGTTAATAAATAGAAATACCAGTATATATTTGTACACTTATAATTATCTTTATAATATACATCACAATGTACTATGATGCATAATGTGTGAAAACAGTTCACTAATAATATTACATTATCTATGGATTATGTAATCAATTATAAGTAACCTCAATAAGTATTTAGCATGCAAATAAATGATAAATGATTTAGTCTAGATCTTAATCCAATTGAAAACGTCTGGGGAGTCGAAAAAAAGACAAAGTTATCGAAATCCTCCAACTATAGTCCAGTAGAAGCAGTTACAAGAGTTTGGAATATGTATTTGGCAGGCGTTTACACCCGAATTCAGCAGACGTCTTACCAATTCCATGCGTATTCGGTGTAATCTTGTAGTCCAACGTCAAGGTCATAGAATCCCCTATTAGACATGTTTTTTATTATTGTGTATATATTGTATATATATATAATTATTGTGTATATTTTGTACATAATTGTTTAGTATTATGTTTATTTAAAATATAAAATAGAGAATAATATAAAATTTATTTATAATATATAGTGAACGAATATTATGACCATGCACTGTATTTTCGAATAAAATACGCCTTTAGGTGTTACTTGATTTAATCATATGTCCGACAACGATTGAAAAAAAATCGATAATCAGATAAAGTTATAAGCAAAAATACATCATGCGCAGGGCAGGCCCTTTAAAATAACGCCAAGGTCAAGAAATCTTTTGGTCAGGCTTTTCAACACTGGACGATTTAATAGTTGTCCTATTCTATTGAATCGTTAGGGCGGTATTCTGTAATACTTATGTAATACTCTAAGAAGGTGTCATAAAGTAGTAGGATACAAGAATCTTTCTTTAACCCAGTACAGAATCCATCGCCATCAGTGGTGCCAGAGTCATGCTTTCTGGACTATCAATAGATTTGTATTTCAATTATAGAAATTACACGAAGTTAGAAAGCCATCTAAGAAGCGAAAATGCAATAAAATATCGAAAACTCCAATTGCTCTTATTTTATTTGTGTCAGACAAAGTTTATAAATAAAATTATAGTCTGTGTGACAATAAAAATAAATTAATACTGTTTGTCATGAGCTTATTTAATGATTACAATGTATATTTCAAAGGCGAAGTAGTTTCCGTACATTCGTTCATTATTATTATTATTATAGAGAGAGAGCGATAGTAGTAATCATAGAGTAATAATACCAAGAGAGCTCACTCGGACAAAAAAACGTAAATATGTTTGTTTAAATATTCCGAGTTCGCCATTTTATATTCCCACCAATGCGATGGTAATTTAAGTCTAAAACAGTATAAAAGATCTAATTTCAAACGGACAAATGTACATTATATAAATACTGATATGAAAAGTAAAAATATAGATTGTGCGCCTAAATTAGAGCTACAATAATATGTAATTTATAGGAATATAACTTGAATAATAAAAAAGTTTTTGGATAGCGGCAAATAACTAGTTTTGCCTACTTTTAAGCCGTAAGAATACGAAATAAAGTGCCCGTACAATATAGGCTGCATACCAAAAAATGTAGGCAAAACTTGTTATTTGCTGCTATCGAAAAACTTTTGTTATTTAAGCTATACTTCTATAAATTACATATTATTGTAGCTAACAGTCTGATGCACATTTTGATATTTTTGGTGCAATTTTCTAAATGGTGGATTTTCCGCTTGAATCAAAAGAGTGAGCCTTCCTTACAATTTTATAGTTTTTGTTCATAATAGTGTGGACCACTCATTTATGGTTTTATATGACGTTATTATTACAACTTTGTAGCACGTGTTATTAAATATAACTATTTTCGTTTTGATTGAATGATTTATTTAAATTTTATTAAGAATGGATTTTTATTAATAATATACTACTCAACACTTTTCATGGGAATAAAGTAGTATGTTACCTTAAATCAGGGAGACAATTTTTCTTAAGCATTTTTTAAATTAAATTTGAAATCTACATGTGTAACGAGATATCAAATATTCTAACATAATACTTCCTGTTACTTATCAAGTAGTACAAATATTAAACGCGTGTTTTTTACAGACAGTGCTTATTTCAAACTTACCCTTTTCCAAATTTGAAGTAACATTTCCAGTTATATAGACACCTTCCCTGTCGCATCTTTCATCAAGACCCTTTGGGCAGTTGTTCCAACCGTTACAAATGAGGTCTTTTGTTATACAGTATTTATCTCCACAAGAGAAGTCCAGATCATCTCCGCAAGGTGCTATAAAAGAAATGATTTTGTGTATGTACAAAACAAAAATATTTCAAATTTCATCTCATTTTTCTAGAGTTACAGATTTCAGTAGATTATATAAATAATTGTGTTAAATTTATACTAATTTTACAAATAACTTTAAATTTAAATTCAAATATAATTTTCAAATTTTTGATAACTTTCTTCAATTTCAATATTTTCAAATTTTATTTTCTGTATTTGAAAAATAAATGCATGAAAATTAGTTTTCTTTTTTGTCATCATTTATCATAGATCAAAGATATGATTTTGTCTGAGCTATAATTTGAAAAATATTTCTAAATTTTAAAATAGTTTTAAATTTACAACAAAGAATTAATGAAATTTGTTTCCGATCCAAAATTTGGCATTTGAATCTGTAATTCTAGTTTTGGAGATAACATATTCAAAAATACAATTTTGACATGGAAAATGCTTACACTTCTCTTCTAACTCTTCTAGATAACCTTTATTTATAAAAATTGAAAACCTCATTAACTGACGCATAAAAGGAAATCTTTACATTGCAATATTACACGTTGCACCAGCTATATCAGTCAGTATTTCGTAAATGTCCACCTCGCTCTTCGCCATAGGCCCTATAAGAGTAGACCCGAGGATAACGTAATTTGCTTAAATATACTATTGTAAAAAATAATGTAGTAATTTAATCGATTTAGTATATATTTTTCCTTCGTGTCGGCGAGTAGACCCTAACACGCACCCCTAGAAAATAAAACCAGATGCGGGTTGGTTGAGACGATTAATTTAAAAATTAATTATGCATCCCAATCCTTGTAATTCTTTATAAGTGTTTAACAAATCTACCATGAAGCCTGTCCATACATTGCTATCAGCATATATGCCATCACTGAACCCAATCGCATTGAACTGATAATTCTTTATTTATTCTAAATAAATTGTAAACTTAATTTAAATGTATGTACTGTTTAACTTTACTGATTTGGACACAGCGCTCGAAGTTTTGATTTTAGGAATCCATGAACATTCTCCACTCTGAAGATTCATATTTTTTCTCATTTTCTTAGCCAGGTTCTTTCTTTCACCGCAATAGATGTTTTACCTGTTGGTTATGTTGAAAAATAGACTGACTCTGCTTTCCTATTCGATATCCATAGAAGGTAGTGAATTCAAATGACTTCGCTTATTCTAGAGTTTTTGCTTCAGATCTCTTAAACGCATGATGTCTGGGGAATGGAAGCTTTGTCCGAGCGTCGAGTGGGGTGAATAGTCAAAGGAATGTTGGGGTAGATCAAACATAATATCGAGTCACTACTTCGACAATGGACGTTTGTTAGGTATAAAAGTTGCAATTGCTATCAAGATTATTTCACTTACATTATATCACGGGTTTCAATCGACGTCTTTTGATTTCACTTTGTTCAAGTTCATTAAAAGGGGCACTTGTACTGCCCATGTTTTGTTATCACAATATAATATTAGTTTTAATGAATATAAACAAGTTTGAACTGTATTTTGTAAAATGGGTCGCTCCAACTTGTTGGGAGTTGACTTGAAAACAATACAAATATGCTATATATCAATAGTACATTTTAGAATATTTAAGGCATAATAAAAGACTATTTAATAATGGTTATATTTGTTATTAGGTGTCATACTATCTGTGAAATTAATATCATAGAGATAATATTTAAAATCACTGCATGTGTAAAACAAAAAATTGTAATTCGTATTTAAATCCAAGTTAACGTGGACAATGCAAACAGAACAATTGTTTGTTGATCGATTTCCTTTTGCCAGAAACAAATAATATATCTGAAATATTAAATGTATATATTAAAATATACGCATAACTAAAGATTCATTATATGTATGTGTTATAATTGAATGCATGTCGCACGATAGGGTTTGATATTCAGTACTTTATAGTGAGATTTCCTATCAGTACACAAATTAGGACCTTACCAACTCCAAGAGCCGAAGCGACGATGAGGTAGCGTGGATTCCGGACCGCCTTGGGTGTAACAACAATTCGTATGACAACTCGACAGGAGGCGAAGACAAAGCTGGGTTCCTTGTTCTCTCGGCGGAACATCTTGACCGGGTACGAAGGCAAGGTCGTTGGCTCCACGGTGTGGCCTAGATAGATCTCCATGTAGGAGGCGGCGATTGTGTTCCGGTGGTGGAAGGAGAAACGCGTAAAGTTGAGAAAGACCTGAGGGGAGGGTAAAAGTGGGAATGGGGAAATAAAATGTAGCCATATCATATATTTCGTATAGTAAAACTTATCCAATTATAAAGTGAATATAAATCTTACTAATTGATATCGTACATTACACACATATATATACGCTGGTACATACATAATACTTATACTTTGATTTACACGTCATAATGGTAAGTGGTCAACCTGCGAAATCTTAAAGAGTAATACAAATTTCGATGTTCTCTATAATACGTATGAACAGAAAGATTACGAATGGTCAGTTAAGTATGTCTTGATTATTTAGTTAGCCATCATCGAATTACCAATAAACCTACCGAAATCTCTAGAAAATTACTTTTATGACTTTGATTAATGTCTTAAGTAAATAGGCAAAAATCGGAAGGATGTTTAATTCAAATATTTTGTTAGTTATCTATATATTTCAAAAGTTTTCTTGGTCAAGACCATTAATTATTTGTACAGGATAAAAAAAGGTAAGTAATGTATTTTTTATTTTATATATCGAATGTTAAAGTGTATTACTCGTATTATGTAATTATTCTATTTTTTCTAAATATAGTTCAAAACCACACTCTATAACTAAAATAAAATAATTTAAAGTCCTTAAACTAATCCAAATCAATCAATATTAATGTTTTATTAAGTATTTTTTTATTATTATTATTTGAACATATGCACATATTTTCAATATTTATTGAATGGCTCCGCTGACAACTACATATATGCACATAAATACTACAAAGTAAAGTGGCATAATCCAAACATATTGTTAATCATCAAGATATCACATGATAAAATGCAATCAAAATTAATATTCCTCACATATCGCTTACTTCAAAACATGTATTTACCAGTACTTATATTTTCCTGAAAGACAAGTAGGTATATAATATATATATATATGTGCGTGCATATTAAGGCCTATACACACTGCGCGTCGAAAATGCAATCTACACCGAACGCTTCACAGTGCAGCAAAAATCGATACACTCTCTACAGAAAATCTACATATATAAGTAGAAAAGAAGGAGGACAATATACTGAGTCAGTGAGCCATGGTCATAGAAATAGGAGTTAAAAGAAGCGAAACAGCAAGCCTAACGAGTATGCAACTGCAGCTACGGAGTAAGACCCGAAATCCAATCATAGAGCTGCGCAAAATCACGTGACTCCATAAGGAAATAACTACAATAAGCTAGTTTAAATCTAATAGCAGCTACAGGTTTTCCGTTTACATATTTGAAAAATGTAGATCTTTAGCTTTCGAAGGATAGAAAATTTTAGTAAAATTATTTCTCTTGAGCTAAGAAACCTGTGCGGAATGTGATACATTCGTCCGATCTTTGCATATTAAACGCGTTAGTCTATAAATAGCATTGGAATTTCCCCATATTAGGGCGATCGATGTTTGCATACTAAATTTCGATGAGTCATCATACACGTGTTACTTCTATCTAACTCTCATTTCTATGGCCATGGTTAATATTGATTTTTGACGCACGTAAAGTTGAAAATTTTCATCATTGATTTTCGACACGTCGCGCTGTGCCGCGCTGCGTTCAGTGTGCATAAGCCTTTATGCACACATTTTCAAAGTCTAATTCAGATAAAATCATTAAAAATTTAAAGGTATTTTGAATTTGTCATCTATATGTAGGTGCGTGAAACATGTCTTTAATAATCGACCAGGTTAATTTCACCTCATTCAAGGCTTATATATATATACACGCTATACACATAATTTATTCAGCAGCAAAAGTCAAACAGAGTAGGATACGCCAGTTCAATCCCTTAGTGATTAGATGATCAAAAAGCGTACACATTCTCATTTGTTGGACATCTATTGAATTCGACAGGGAGAGTTATCTTACAAAACGTAGCACATTCACAGTAAGCACAAAATTCTCTATTTGGAAATATTTTCTATGATAAAAATTAGATTATTACAATTTTAAATAATGGTTTATGAGACATAGGTATAACTCCTTATGTAAATATTAATAAATTTGTTGTAATTTTAAAATTATTTCAAAATAGTATTTAGGAACCTATAAATGTATTTTAGTCTGCAAATGAGTGCATTTCAACAAGTTAATTTCATGCACAAATGTAAAATATTAGAGGTCAAACCATTATCCATACTGACAATAGAGAGTGCCATAGTATAATATATTAGCTGGGAGAATTGGGAAAACTACCTTAACATTCATGATTAAGCCATAGCTAAAAGTCTAATTAATCAATATCTGAAGTTAAGGAAACAACATAGACCGATTAAAAAGCTAGCTATTTATTACAAACTTACTCATAGCTTTTAAATCAAATATTCTATCTGATCCAAACCTAATATAGGTATATACTCTAAATATCATCGAAATCATAAACATAAAACTATCTGTACTTTCTAGGTGCATTAGACTGTCCCACCCAGATTTAAATCCAAACTTTTGGTGCAAAAGTTTGATTGCATGGAGTAATACTGATTAATCCTTGACATAAAAATAAATGAACGTCTTAAGTTGCGCAACTTATACAATTGGCGCCAGACGCCATTTTAAAATTTCAGAAAAGTACTTTTAATCAAAATCTAACACTATCCTACCCATTCGGCCCCACTCGTTTGTTTTTACTGGCGTTTTTTTTTAATATAAGACCTAGCGACATGAGGTTCACGGACTTTTCCTATCATTAAGTTCTGCAACTTAAAAAATGTCATTTTCTGTGTTTATAAAATGACGTATGGCGTCAATTGTACAAGTTGCGCAACTTAAGACGTTCATTTATTTTTATGTCAAGGATCAATGTTATACTCAATGCAATCAAACTTTTTGCCAAAAAGTTTTGATTAAACCTGGGGTGCGATTCCAGTCTATGAATTATTTATTGATAACAGTAGTAGTGTAGAGGTCGCACAATGACAAAGACCTCCCACCCCTCACCCACGCACTTAACCCACGCATCTCATCCACGAACCTCTCGACCAATCAGAATCGAACAAGCGCCAGCCAATGAGACGGCTGTAACAGTATTTAAGAAACGCGCTCGTCTTTTTTCTATTTAAACAAAACTCTTTGCGCCAAATTTAAATTTAAAAGTGTTTGGGATTGTGTGGCGCCAAATTCAAATTATTATAAAGGCGGGAATATTTTAATTAAACGGGTATTATGTATCGGTATTAAATCGTAATTTTGTCTATTTAAACAAAACTCTTTTCGCCAAATTCAAATTTAAAAGAGCGTGGAATTGTGTGGCGCCAAATTCAAATTATTAAATACGCGGAAATACTTTAATTAAATGGGGAATTATGTACCAGTATTAAATCGTATTTAAGGAGAAAACTTACTGGAACACCCACATTTAATACTTTTCTATTAATCAGAGGCAAACCATAATCACGCAATAATTATACATAGGTTATATAAATACTACTTGTTTTAAATTTCAGAAGTATAGCTATATCTAACTGTATTTTGAGAAATTAATAAATTGCTAAATTATATAATAAAACTCCTAAATTATTCCATTAATGTATGCTAAGAATTCTCTACCGGTATTTTAAAAATACGCCAAACTCCTAAATGATTCTCTAAAAGTATGCTAAGAGTTCCCTACCGGTATGCTAAAAAGGTCCTGAAATCCTAAATTATTCCCTTAATGTATGCTAAGAGTTCTTTACAGGTATGCTAAAAATACGCTAAACTTCTAAATGATTCCATACGTACCATAAGTAAAAAATATCAAGTTTATCCATAGAAACATATATTCTGTTATAACAAGCAGGATATCTCAGTATAACAGTTAATGTTTACATATCAACAGAAGCATTAGTAAATGTATCATGGCATCATCATGGTTAAGACATAGTCATAATAGAGATAAGTATTAATTATCCTCGTCAGATGTATAGTTCTCCTCTTCCTCAGTATTCTATTCATCAATGCCCACCTCCTTTCTTGTTATTTCACTAACAGTTTCATGCATTTGGTTTTTCCAGATCCACCAAGTTCCTTTTATTGCCTCCTCCAAAGTAGAGCTCATAGTAGAACGGTTACTTCCTATCTTCTTCAATACATTAAAGCGGGTATAAAGAAGCTGCAAGGCATTGTCTCTGTTATATTTATCTATAAAAATAAGAGTCTCCAACATTCAACCCTTGACAATTTTTTCCATATCAGATAGGGAAGCTTGATTTATTTCGTCTTTTTTCCTGTTCTGAAGAATATATTTAATTAAATATGAATGTTTGATATTCATCTTTGCAACATCTTTATAGCGTCGTAATTTATTTTTCTCGTCATTGATATTTTCAGCTTCTGACTCAGAATCATCATCCTCCTCTACATCTGCAATTTCTTGTTCAGGCTGCTGCCCCCACATAGTTTGGGTATAGAACATGGTTGAGATTATATAGAAATTTGTATTTCCATGTTTATAGACATGTCCTAATGATTATAAACATATAATTCTTATATACCAGTTTATAACTAAAGAAAGATGGATTCGCGCCTACGACATAATGCCAGTATGATGGTAGTAGAGCCGACTATGTCAGGAAAAACCACCTGTGTTGAGAATTTACTTCGGAATCGTGATGTACTTTTTAATAAGCAACT
>JAYRBW010130601.1:0-16035 GCA_036023295.1 Invenusta paracnida
TAAGTTAGTTATTCTTATAAAATTAATGCACTGCAGAATATTCTTTCTGTGTTACTGTTTTTAAGCACAAATTGACAGATAGTAGCATTTTAGCTTTACATAGGTACTTATAAGATGAGCAGAACTAATATTTTGCCATGTTAATTGATTTAAAATGATGTCAACGGCTCACCAGTTAAAGTAATTACTTCAGAGACTAATTCCCACGTTCAAACCGACTCGTCACGTCAAAATTACCCGTCCACATGGTCAAGCCAGCGTCAAGTCGGCTGGGCGATCCTATTGTTTGGCTTGATGGCTTGGCTTGAATGAAATTAATAAACTTGTTAAATATTTTCGTCAAGCCAAAATCTTATTAGTTTTAAAATTCACCAGGTGATCAATTTGTAAATATGTAACTGAATATTGTTATCGATTCTAATATTATTATTTTATTGTTTATACAAAACAACATATTCCATCAAACCAGCTTGCCAAGCCAACTTGACCGTGTGTGGACACAAAATGTGGCTCTTGTAATGCCGCAAACAGATAATCTCTAAGAATGAAAATAAATAAGTTGTATACTAAGTAATTCTTTAATTATAATAATAAGGAAATAGACTATGATATGCATAAGTAGGCATGTGACATACGTATATAAGTATTTTGGGCAATAATGACACTGAATGCATGGGGTATGCATAATAAATACATTCCATGCCGTAAATGAAGATTTAGTAGAAGACCCAGTAAGTATCTCATAATCAATTAAAATTTGTGTCAAGAAAACCACAATAATCCCACCTTTCAGATATACTACTACGGTATACTACTGATACCAAGGTAGACCAAGACAGTGCTGTTTCGCTCTTATTAGAGCTCATCAGGTAGCTAATCCTTGATAACAGTAATAAACCAAGAAGAAGCAGTACTGTACAAGGCTCACTAGTGTATTAGATATATCTGTAGTATATCTGAAAGGTGGGATTATTGCGATTTTATACTCACTTTGTCCTGAGCGGATATTCCTCATTACTTCACTATCGATTAGAATTGTTTAGTATTCAGTTACGCAATGATATTAAGCTCCTAAGCCGTACCAGAATCATCGGCTTTGCGCGATGTGCCCGTCGGCTTGGGCGTGGTAGAGTACACGAGGCGTATTCTGTGGTGTTCTGGCTCTGGGTCCATTACTGCTCGCTTAATGAGAGATTTGGGCGCCTTAAAGGAGACTGGCTCTACACTGGTACGGTCCAAGGCCGCAGCCTTTCCAGTGGTCCGGTCTGCAGCTTCGTTCCCCCGTAGCCCGCAGTGACCCAGTACCCACGGAAGAGTCACCGAACCCCTGACCCGCTTCAGCGCGGCCCTGACTTCTCCTAGATCAGGATGGTTGACAGGACCACCACTCTCCAAGGCGGTTAACGGCCACTGACTGTCAGAACAGACGAGGAACCGTCTACTTTGGCCAGTGTCGGCCAGCCACTCTAGAGTCACAACCTCCGTCTCGAAAGACGATGTGTACAGAAACTACTTGAACATTAAAGTATTTTAAGTATTTTAAATTATTTAAAAGTTACTTAAAGTATTCCCTAAATATATACTCAGCACTCTCGTCCGCCGGGACACCACTTCGACTAGCTGGTCAACTGGTCCGCTCATGATCACAGTAGCACTACTACCACGGTGCACAACACCCTAGCTCTGAAGATCCATCTGTAAAACAGATATAATCTAACTGTCCTTAGGAGCGGATGGTGTCCAAGGCGTCTTTCAGGCGAATGACCTTCAAGTCCTTCCGACGACTACCCTCCTTCAAGATTGATGCTTCACTTTTTGTTTTCCTACAGCCACGAGGCAGATGTGACTGGGGGGAACGCCAGGCGTCGATTGGCACTTAGACCAATATCGCCAGAGATTTAGGCGCCCATCTTACGGAAGCTGCTCCACGCTGACCAACATTGTTGGGGCGGATCGTACTTTCTACAATGTTTCGTTGGGGATTGGAAGCGGGGAGTCTAAGAGACCTCTACAGTGCTATGGCTGCTTCACGACGGGCAATGCTATGGAACGAGGAGAAACCAGCCTTCAGCCACAAGGCATCGGTTTGTGACGAGTTGAACTGGTCGGTGATGAGTCTCAGGTACCGATTTCGGCCCGGTCCAGTATACCCACTGCTGAGCTGGAAAGCCATGGTAGCCAACCAGAACCGCAGTATTTAACCATACTTAGAAGGAAAGTTTGGTAAATCTGCCTAAGCAGAGTTTCGTTCCAGCCCCCCCCCCCAATCCCTGTCACTCAACGCACCAAGGATTCAGCTTCCTCTCACCATCTTTGTAGCTACCCTCTCGGCTTTTTGCCGAAAGGTAAGCATCCTGTCGTACATGAAGGCCAAAATAATGGGGTTGGCAGCTAGGAGAGTCTAAGCAGCTTTCCTTCCACCTCAACACTCTCTTGCACGAAATATATCTTATCGGGACCGACATGCCTCAAAACTATGTCTTATTTAGATAGTGTTCGATTGCTTTGTAGAGTTATATTTATCAAGTCGAAGGCGTAGAATTCGAAAATCAACTTTATTTTGTCCATCCACCAAAGCGTTTTACGTTATTCCTATTTTTATTATGCTCACATACAATATCTTAACGGGACAGTTTCAGTACATAGTTTTCTCACTCTTATCAGGACGTGGACTTATCGGATCTCACCCATCAAGGTCAGATCAAGGGCAGGGCGGAATTTTTAAATAATAATTTTTTATTATTTTGTATGTCTTATCAGGACAGTCCCCTATAAGATAGGTTATATACAATTATTTCAATCAATAATTTAAAACATTATCATATATAGGTTCTAACATATAAATGTCCCTATTAGATAGGTTATATACAATTATTTCAATCAATAATTAAGAACAATACCATAGTTTCTTAACATATTTATATTAAGTAAAGATTTAGTAAAGTTTAGATTTATATCTACATATCTAAATATATATACTTTTCTTGACAAGTATATACATAAAATTTATTCAATAAAATCATTAGTCTTGACAGTAATAGTAAAAGGTTTCACCACAGCATTGCTATTAGTAACAGCCTATAGTATAAAATCAATGTATTAATAAAGATAAAATAGATGTTTGTCGGGACCAGCTTTCCTTCCAAATTCCATTAATTTTACTAATTTAATTTCTAAGGTTTTCAATACAAATACAGTTGGCATTCTTACGTCCCGATAAGCGAGCGAATATAATTACTATAGCCCACCGGTATAAAGCAATAACTACATAAAAGGCTAATTAGAGAATATGTGTAACATTTATTTTGTTTATTGGATGATTAAGCAATATGAAATTATATGCAAAATTAGACTATAAGCAGGTTAAAAGTCATTCATTCATTAACAAATTGTATCTGAAAAATAGAAAATGATATTTAAAGAAAATATACTTGAGTCAATTGTGAAGGCATATTATATCATATATCTATGCCTTATATATGATACTTATATACAATATACAAAAAAATAATCAGAGTTAGACATCCATGTAATTCACTTGGTGTACGATATATAGAATATAAGTTAGGTACCTACACCATAGTTGTGTACTAAATGGTGGTACTAACTATCGAGTCGCGACTAAGGGCAGGGTAATTGCTAATAATTATATAATTTTTTACACATTTAAGTATGAAACATAATATACTATAGTAAACAATGTTTTACTCTAAACTTTACGAAGACTATTACACTAAAATAATAATTCCAACAATAGACGATATTTTCTAGAAATTGGGCATAATACTAGAAGAATACTATAAGCAAGTATATAGGTATTGAAATTAAGCATAATATACTTAATCGAAACCGTACTTAATCGAAACCGTACTTAATCGAAACCGTACCTTTTACTATCAATTTCGTTTTATAATTCCTGGTTGCGGGGAACTTCACCGAAACAATAATCTGTTTGTAAACATTTGTATTATTTGGCTCGACACAAATATATGTATATACTATATTCTGTATTCAATATAATGAAATTTTTTCTAATTGTTTTGAAAATTTGCATTGACAAAACAACCATGTGAAGGTTGTAGGGGATAACACATCTGTTTCATTTATCAATTGTTATTTTGGTATATACAATAAATAAACCTGCTCTATTTATTTGGTTCTAAATAATAATCAAATATATTATTTCCATAAATAACAATGTTATCTGTGGTATATGTCACAAGATAATGATTTAATACGATTAGGTGAAGTGTTACTTTTAAGGTACATATCTTTTCTGTGATATACGTTTCGTTAAGTGCTAAGTGCCCCACCCTAAAGCCAACCCTTGTTCTACCTTTATAAGGTGTAGTTCTACTGAAAAAATAATTTATAAAGCTTGTCATGTATAAATGTCTAGATTAGATAGGTTATATACAATTTTTTCCATCAATAATTTAAGAACATGTTATAAATATGTTCTTAAATGTTTGTAATTATTTACGTCAAAATTATGCTAAACATTATAGGTATATATACATATAATGAAATAGTTGAATAAGTAAATAATATATTTTCAACATGTAAGTGTAACTCAAAGGTGCCATTGTTCCACCCAATAATACGATTTGGGGACATCCATAATTATCGATCAACGCAAAATTTTGTATCTCCCCTATATAATCACAAACAATCGATTTTCAATAGCCTCCCTCACTCATGATATACACCGCGATACGCAGCTTTATTGAACTCATCCACAATATAATATCTATGAATATAACAGAAATAATGTATTACCAAAAGATAGCGTTTGTACCGTTAGGTATATATTTAGTTATATATTAAGTTAAGTGTTGATCAACAAGGTGATTAGATATTTTAAAAGGTATATCATAGAATATTTTAAAATTATTTTGAACTATAATACTAAATACTGGTATAGGTATAAATATAACAGTAAAACTATAAGAGTATATAGAGATTAGATTATATATTTAGTTTAGGATAGCGACACGCTACGAATGGTATTAAGCACTTGTGTATCGTTATCTTGAACCCTCTACCCTCGTTTTGCGTAATGATATTGATGGATAGTAGATATAGTAATAGTTACAAAGATAGTAGATTATAATCAAACTAATCCATAATCTACTATCTTTGCCCTGTTATGTAACAGAATATAACTGTTGTAATTATATACTACAAAATACTGCACGTTTAACTATACAGTAAAACTTCCTATAGTAAAACACGTTCTAACTTTCTGCTTTCTAAAAAACATCAAAAGAAAGTGATACAAAATAGTTTTCAACGTATACAGTGTTAATTCGTACACATGTATAGGAATATATTAGGGTACATGATTTCTTTTATAAATTTAAAGCAGTGCACTATGTTATGTATTAACATTAAATATTTGAAATGTGGACTCAACCAATTTATTCTTAAAAAAACCTATCTGGTTTTTAAATTTTTCTTGTCTTCGTTTGCAAATCGGATTCTGTAAATATAAGCATATTATGAGAGGTTGTAATGTGGTTTTGAAAACCATTTAAAAAACTAATATTAAACATTAAATTTCTAATTAACTTATTCATTCTATTCCGGTTTTTTAAATACATCTAAATTTGGAATATATTTACTGTGTTATTCAGCCACAATTTTATTCTTTTCATTAATTATAATTAATGTATACATAATTATGTATGTCTGAATAAAAAGACCAAGATATAACTTGGGCTTAGTTCTAATAACCATATAGAGTGAAGAAAATACTATTTTATTATATTTTAACAAGTGTCTAACTGTATCCTGGCTTATGTATTATATTATAGATATATCTAATTCTAACCCCTAATTTTTATAGCATACATATATATAACTGGTGTATTATTAAATATTAATATTATACAAGAACCGTGGAGATTTGTTTAGGCTGGTGGGGGTCTGACTTATAATTAGGCACCCTAAGAACTAATCCCAAAAGGGATTAATGGGGAAGCCCATTCGCGCGCACATTTTTGGCGAGCAAAGAGCAAAGCAAGCCTACGGGGTCTGCGGGGGTTCTTTTAAGATTAAAATACTCTTAATCGCAAAATAAAGCATATCTAGTTTGAAATCTAGGAGCTTGAAACCATTCATAAATTCATATTTTTCAACTACAATTTAAAAAAATAGAAAAATAAGTTTTCTGGAACACTTACAAAATGGCTTTGATCTGTGTTGGTAAATATACTTTTATATGTTACAATTAGGTAATTAATTATACAAACGTGGTATAACTCAGAATATCTAGGCATTACTAAATAAAATAAATTGTTAATAAAAAGTTGTAACTAGGCACCCAAAATTTAAGTTATTATTTTAATACAGTAATATAATTAAACAGCATGATAATGTCAACATAATCAGTAATATATTATAAAATGAATAAGTTGAAAAATCTAATTCTCTTAAACATTAACAATATAATATTATATCTGTATAAAACAACAATTATCATGTATAACCAACTACGAATGATAACATATCATCATATAGCTTAACTTATTTATATTATACGTTAAATAGAAGCAAGGCATAGCTTAACATAAGTTTCATGATGAAGTATATAGTTTGATTATTTGTCTAAATATATATATTTAATATAATAATATTCTATGCTTTCCAATTGAGAATGATAAATAAATATGTTTATGCTTTGCTAGGTTTAATGACATAAACTTACTTTTTAACAAAAATTGTTGACAAAATTGAATATTTGAAAATGCGCGCAGACACCTTGGTTACAAACAAAAATATGTTTTATTGGCGATCTCGTATTTTAGCGTCCCAAATTACTTTATTGAAATTTCCCTCGTTAAATTATTTTAACGCAAAAATAAAACGTAACTTAAAAAAATTTATATATCATAATACTATTGTAAAGGATAGTGAGATGCTTGATAATCGTAGTGTGGTTGTGGCCGACAGCTTTTAGTAGTGTATATGGGTATATAATATATATATGTATATATTAAAAAAACGAAAAAATGGAGATAACCGTAAATTTATTATTGCTATATTATTTGTTTATTTAGCGTAAGATTTTAACAAAATTTGAAAAATAATAATTTGGGAGACTAAAATACGGGATCGCCGTTTTGTTTTATTTAACTAATTAACTTAAAAAAACGATCTATAACATTAATTTTTTAGACATTTCTACAATATTTATATATGCAAAAATATATATCTTATCGGGACATAGATTTTTATGCGTTATAAAAACCATATCTAATCAGTAGAGAGTCCCGATAAGAGTTGATGTCCCGATTAGAAGAAAAAAATAAGCATGAGTCCCTATAAGATATATTTCAAACAAACATACTTGCAGATTATGCATTGTCAAGAACTTGTACAGCTATACGAGCAAATGATTTAAAACAATTACACGAAGACCTCTGCCATCCGGGCGTTAGTAGACTGGCTCATTTTGTTAAAATAAAAAAATTTCCGCATTCAATTGAAGATATCTGACAAATGACTTCCAACTGTATAACTTGCACTGAATTCAAACTACGTTTTCACAAACCTCAGATTTCTCATCTGATGGGGTGATCCAACCATTTGAAAGGCTAAACATAGACTTCAAAGGTCCATTACCAAGTTCAAATAACAAAACGTACATGCTTACCATCCATCATTGATGAGTTGTCCAGATTTTCATTTGCCTACGTTTGTAAAGATATTACTACTTCGACTGTAATTAATTGCTTCTCCCAATTATTTTCTACCTTTGGAATGTCAGCCTATATATAAACTCCGACAGAGAAACCCAGTTCATGTCAACTGAACTAAAAATGCTACATTCCAAAGGGGATAGCTACGAATACAACACCTTACAATCCGTCAGGTAATTGTCAGTGCGAAAGGTATAATGGTATCATTTGGAAAACTATCAAAATGACGTTAAAATGCAGAAAGATACATGATTCCAAGTGGGAGACTATACTTCCCCCCATGCACTACACTTAATTCGTTCCTCCATTATACAGCGACCAATACTACTCCCCATGAACGCATGTACAATTAACTATTATCAAAGAATATCTTCATCTGGTTATGCTGTGCCCAGCTGGCTCATCGATTCTACAAGAGTTTTTCTGAAGAGACACGTCCGATATTCAAAGCATGACCCGATTGTTGATGAAGTTGAGTTGTTGGAAACTAATCCAATGATGCCTTGATTCGAAATCAAGATGGTTGAGAAAGCACAGTTTCGATTAAAGATAACGACTACTTACTTCAACCACTTGAACAAGTGCTGCACACGGAGGATGAAATCCAATCTATTAGAACTGAAACTAAATCTACTTGCACGGACAAGATTTCCGACTTCTACGGAGAAACTATCAAACATAGAGTAATTAATTACTCTATGCTATCAAACAGTCGATCACTGCACAACAATTTCAAGACAATACGATTTTGCGACGTTCGGAAAGACGAAAGTAGGCTCCCATTCGGTTTAGCTTTGATTGATATCTTTATATTTTGTGGGGAAGAATGTTATAATACGTGTCTCGCTATTTACTTAGTCTTATAATATTATCTAATCTCTTCATTCATTGCATGAACTGAGTTTAACTGTTTATCGACTAATCACTAACTTATTCTATATATTGCTTGTATTTAATATCTAATAATTCACTCTGCACACGTCGCGTTTCGCTTTTTAATAAAGCCATGCTTTTATGACTGGCGTCTTATTTCATTGAGCGATATAGTAACATTAAACAAATTTGGCGTTAGGATTCTTATTTTTTAGCTCGCATTTACTAAATATAATGAATATTCAAATATTCCAATATAGACGATAAAGACAAGGTAAGAGAGTGCAATTTTATATTGACAATAACATATATTTAATAAAGATGTTTTAAAAAGTTTAAGTTTAACATATATGGATCGTGTTATACTTACAATAAGAAAATGTGTATCTGTATAAAGAATTCGATTAAATGTTCATATATATCATAAAAAAGGTTTATAAAATTTGGTTTTAATATATGGAATAATTTGTTCTGAAGCATAAATAAGGGATTTTTATTCAAAGTACAACAAAATACTTTAATCACTGCAAGTTAAAATGAAGTTGTAAATAATATATAATTTGTGTAAATAATATGAAAACAACAAATCTTTAAATATATTTAGTCCAAAACAATGTTTCTATTATTTAATTCATGAAGTAGTCGATGTATGTATGGTTTGTTATAAATAATCTCTATCTATAATTGATATTAGAAGTGTTGATAAAGTCACTATGAAAATATAGAATATGGGAATAATTTCATGTTAATAAAACCCATTTGATAAAACACACTTGTACGAAAATACTACTTGTACTACAATCATACTAAATAAATGTAATTATATCCCGGCCCATTAAGAACGTGGAATTATGTATGTAGGTATATATAAAATTAAATCTGTCACACATGCTAAATAAGTTATTTATTCTATATTATAAGAGCTACAGTTTTGCAAGAATACAGAGGTAAATAGTATTTCTGTAAGGAGGTCAGCAGGTGTTACCATTTCTCAATATCTTGCAAATCATAAATGTCATTATTTATGAAACGCTGACATCCTCATTGGGGTCCACGATGTCTTCAGTGTTAGACCGATGAGTTAGATGTGCTTTTGAGGCATCAACTTTGTTTCTCCCCTGCTGGTGTCGCTTGTAGAACACTATCACAACCGCAAGAATGATGATAAGAACCACACCAACGACTACGGCAATGATTGCGATCAGCATGGCGCCCACTGATTATAAGAAATACAAAGAAAAATAATTATGTCTATTTTGTAGTGAGTGATGTAAATGGTGGTCGAAATAACTAGCATTTAATGAAGTTTTTTATATTATATTTTGAAAGTAATGTTTGTGTACACATTTTGTTCAAATTTTGAAATTGCGTTATAAGTACATGTACTATATTTGGTACATTTCAGCTTATTCAAATGATTCCATGTTGATTTACTATATCATATATATGCCTGGTACGTAATAATGGGGTGACAATTTTATATTTTAGTCCTATTTGTTTTCAATAATAAATGTGTTTTTGCTAGGCTTTTAGACTGTAGGTATACATGTATACTGCAACAGTTAGTAGATGAGCAGATTTTGGATAGGATGAAGCGACCATATTCGCCGGCTTACCAGTCTATTTCGGTTTGATTTAAAATACGATTATCTAATTGACAACTATAACAATTTATTATCAGTAAAGCTTTAATTAAGTAGCATAAGAGAACAAAACTATTTCTTGCAAAAAATATAGTTACACAAGTAAGACATTTATGAACATTAACGAATTAACATTTACGAACGATTAATATTATTGTACGTAATTCACCAAGTTTGGAATATTCTGCTCAGGATTAGCTATGAAAATATGGTACCAATAGGCGAGAGTAAAACAGTTAAATAATCGTATAGTTAAGATATACAATTAACATAATTTGAATGTATGCCAGGCTGGAGAATGTCTTTATAGAAAATAATATATTTATCCTAAAAAAATCTTTCAGAGAAGACTTGATTATTTTGAAGTATAATATGCACTTGAAATAAATATTTCGTAATATTTTTATTTAAACGTTTATTATTCAAAGTTAGATATTCAATAAATAGTTTGCAGCCAACTACTTATTCGAATAACATTGAGTGAATTTGAAATATTATTAACAAATTAACTTGTAACTTAACACAAAATCTGTATGTGGCACATCATATTTTGAATACCTACCTATTTGAATTGGCAAACTTTGTAGGTATTATCTCCTATAGACATCTGTTTATCAGATCCTTTGAGAATATATGACTGAAACATATTTATTTAATCTTATTGTTTATTTATATTTAACAACTAGACAGAACACTATATATATGTATATATGCTACGCGTTATTGTGAACAGCAGTAAAGCTATCTAGCCATCATTCAGTCAGAATACTTAATATCATACAGTAATTAAACACAGAGTATATAATTATTCCATGCTTATAATACTATAGCTTAATCCCTAATGAGATGCTATTTGAAGGAATAGGCAATATTCAAATTCCAAATATTCTACTATATATAGTAGAAGTTTTAATTTTGATGTCTTTGTTAAAAAAAAACTATTGAAATTTGTGTTGTCAAATTATATATATTTTTTATAAAAATTAGATAAAATAGACAATATAAAATAATACGTTTTCGTTATTTGGAAAAATTGCATGTAAATTACTATAAAACACGGCCTTAATTATATTAAAAATTACAGGTGAATATTATTTGACATATATATATGTCAAATAATATTTACCTGTAATTTTCAAGTAGGGGGTGAAATTTTTTTAGAGTTCTGAATTAATTTTTAGTTTACTATATATATATATATATATCACCATCAAAATGCTACCTGCACGAACCAAGTTTGTTTCCCATAGCTTCATTAAGTATTGAAATATAAAGGCAGATAAATGGAGTTTTCGTGGAAAATGCAGCTTATATACCATCTTCTTTCTAACTTTTTACGATAGTAGAGCATTAAATTACCAAAATTGAAATTACACGTAGACTGGAAGGTCCTTTGTCTAGTTGGTGTATTTAAAGTCTATGTCTAGAATTCATAACTAAGGCTAATAAATAAATCATGTTTTTATATTACTTATGAAATATAATAACAATTATAAGCTATGATAAATTATGAAAGAACATTTGGCTTACTTGTGCAATGAACTCCAGCTCGATTTTCCTTCCATAAAATGTCCGAGAAGTATTCGTTACAAGCACAAGTGTAACTTCCGTCAGTATTATTGCAAGTGGCAAAACGATGGCAGTCGTTTTCTTTCTCCTCGCATTCGTCAATATCTAACCAATATATTAACGGATTAATTCAACTAAATAGTTTGTCGAAATAATAATAATAATAATGACTATAAGTGAAAGAAAAACAGAAATTTTATTATTCGAAAATAAAAGTTGTTGTTCTAGAGTAACTATTTTAAATAAAAAATAAATGAAAAGAAGTTAACGATTTCAGCGAAATAAGGCGAAATAATATCAGAGCTATAAATTTTATTGATACAGTGAATTAAAACAATACATATTTTAAAAATGGCAAACATAATTGGAGGTATGAAAAAAAAGCAATTGCTTGAAGGTTTTGCTTGAAAGTAAAAGCTAAATGGAAGAAGCAATTACTTTGAAGGAGAAGCAATTGCTATTTTCTGATGAATAATCATTTTCTTTTACTTTAAAGCAATTGCTTCTAAATTCAACCTATAAATTTGTTAACGATTTTAAAAGTGTAACGATTTTATCGTTCAGTTCGTATCTGGCAATAATTATAATTAAAGCATCTAAAGATTATTATGTTGTTGACTGTGCTCTGTAAAATATACCTACTCCTTAGCCAACTGATCACTGAAAACCGGGATCGACCAACTATCACAAAGTTACCTCCATTCTCTGCACAGCTGATAAAGCTCTTCCTCGGGTTTAATGAGTTTCTTGAAGAAGTTAGGTTGCTAGAAATTCCATATTAGGTTTTGTAAATCTGTACAGGGTCTGTATTTTTAATCGAGTGGTATTTGTCGTCTCTCGTTTTAATGTTTACACATTTAACATTGGGTACAGTTATAAATATAGCTATTTTGCTAAATTTTAAGTCAAATTTGAATTTTTATTGAACACAGAGTATAAAGTATTTTATAATGACACATAAGTGATTAAACAAATTTTAAAATTAATTAATGAATAATACGATCATATAGAAATTAAAGAACTCTAATTAGTTTAGAAATTCATTGTACAAAAATAATTAGTGGTATCCTTCATTATAAATACAATTTTTTATTTATAATTACGACCAATATCGTTATTCGTTTATTTATTTTAGAATGATATTGCATTGGCCTATTAATTTTTGTAGGAATTTTCATAGCGATTCTAAACATTTTTTTTAAATCTGTTGTCACAGTCTATATTTATATATACATTGACATCAGCCGAATAACCCAACGCAGAAAAAGTGTATATTTTAAATACATATATAGATTCTACATTCTGTATATACATTTATCCTATAAATTTGTGTCATTTAGTATTGACTACTTTTAAGTAGTCAGATATTTAACAAATATTTATATAACAGTTATAGATTACATTTTTTGATATACATTTATTTGTCTATAATGTAGATGCGTAAGTTCGAATTTATGATTATATTATTTATAGTTGTTTTGAATTGCACCAATATACAAGCTAAACCAAAAGTCTGCTAACTTACCCGATACTTGAATAGCGTTTTCAGTATCATCGGGTCCATAGAATGAATGAGATAATGTGTTACGTCGACTATCAATGTAGTTAACCGAAACTTTGTTTAGTTGGGACATGACTGCGGACGCTGTAACGGATGGATTAGAGTCATCGAATGCAATAGTGGTCGTGAATATGACACTGCCTGCAGTAAACTTATTGAAGGTGCAATCAACATAAGTTCTTGGTTTGATTCCAATTGTGCCATTAATAGTTTTCATTGCGCCATTCATCTGTTTGAGGGAGAGGGGACAAAAAACAGAAATAAGGAAGGCCAAAAGTGTAGAGGGTACTTTTCTTCCATATGAATATATGGCATTTTCTTCCTTTACTTTTTGGCTTTTCTGAGGGTATTAACATACCCTTAACATAAGTTGGTTAACTTAATAAAATATAATCGGGTTAGCAGGGTTAAAAAACGGTTATATTTTAAACACTCGCTAGAAAGAAACGTCCCATCTAAATAATTGTTATATTAATTTGAGCGATTTTCTATTATACTTCAAAATTAATACCAAGGTATACATCATAGAGTAATGATTATACATAATATGGTTTAGACTCTATATATATAACCACGTATATTCCACGTTTGAGTATGCTCATCTAATATAAGTTAACTTAATTAAGTTAAATTAATTAAGTTAATATGAGCTTTTCTCCCGTCCCGTTGTCATCCTCCATTTAGCGCAGCCAATCATTATATTATTTGCCTGTCTAGCTGTTCTTTCCAACTAAATATTACTAAATTAATGTTACATCGCACACTGTAAATGCATTATTGGCAAATCTGCGAAAGCTAGCACATTGTTTAGTTATTTTAATCCAAATAAACTCTAAATTTACAGCATACACCGGCCTCTTCACTTACTTGTTTTTATACTTTAACTATATGCTGTGGGAAACCTATCTTTTATACTTATGTCAATTTATGTTTTCTAGTATCATATATAAATAGCATTTAATATATAGGTTGTTAAATTATAAACTCTAATTCAGACCTTGTATCCAACATAGCGTAACAAATATTACAGAGAGCGAAATGCATTATTTAATAATGGTATCAATATGAGCTATGTGCTAATGAGCTATGTGCTATGAGCTAAACAATGAGCTGTTTAGGGATAAATATAGGAAGAATGCATCTAGTCACTCTGCAGTAACAGTAAAGAAGTGCCATGACAACTTCCTGAGAACTGGATGCATTCAAAATTTCAAAAACAGGCGGAGCACACTGCTACATCGGTAGAAAAAAAGATGACAGCATTGTAGGTAAATTTAAATGCGTCTCTTCATTCTGCTGCTCCAATCATGAACATCAGTCACGAGAGTGTAATAAGACTATTGAAAGAATTTGGGGATATATCTCTGGGGATATGTCACTTTTGCCAAGGTTTTCGTAACTATCTCCAACAATATTCAAGACCTCAAGGCTCGCATAACAACAGCACTGCACAACATTCCTCGATACATAATCCAAAGAGTAATCAATGCTTTTCCTATTTGGTTGGAAATATTAAGAGCTCGAGATGGTGACCACATATAAATGCAGTTTCCGAATAAAATTTATACATGTTTTGACTTAAAAGCAATATGTATGTAAATACATATGCACATTTTTGTAAAGTTTTGTTTAATTGGACCAAAAAGGTAATTTATATTAATCGCTATTATTTTAACTTCTGTCAGTGACACACTGTATATCTATACAACATAATATACAAAATTATACAATATAATGAGTACTATTATTTCAATGCATTTAATAATTAATAGTACCTATTTGGAAATTTAAAAAATAGCTTATATTTAAGCAAACTTTTTAGACGGACGTTTCTTTTTGGCGGAACCTCGAGTCATAAAACACGTAAAATGCGTTTGTAAGTGTTTTAATCTATGTGAAAATTATATTACAATATTACAAATATTAAAATTTTTCCAGACCATAGAAAAGGTATAATATTGAGGTGTTATATTTATTCTTGGAATCTAGATTCTTATATAATCTGTATTTCTTAAATCAAAGTTTGTTTTAAAACTTTAAAATGGGAACTTGTTACAATAATATTTTAATTTAGAGTTATCAGCCATCAGTTTGTAGATGATAGATCTACATTTATAGTATATAAAACAATAAACGTATGATTTCATTAAATGTAGTACAGAAAGAAAGTATCGTTATGTAAATACTGCGTTATATGTATTTGTAGCGATATGTATAACTGTTATACGAAATAAATGGTGTGGCTAAAATTTGCATTAAATTATTCGTATAAAATAATTATGAAATCTTTTAAATTATTTAATAATTGTCATCTATTATTTGATCAAGCCCACATTTTTTCTTTGATAAGCTAATAATATTAAATTCAATAATATTTGATTACTTAGTCAGCTTATAAGACACTGGGAAAACACAATTAAAAAGATGATATTAAGAAATAAATTTGATTTACAAACATTAGAAGAAAGGGAACACAGATAGACAATTAAATATGTTTCAGATTTCAATCAGACTTACAGGTACAAGTTACAGAGATGATACAAGGTTGTATACATTAATCATTCTTTTAAGAGTCAATTATAAACTATACATTAGAAGAGAAAATACAATGCTTATAGAGCAGTAACGCAATTTAAAATGGAAACAGGAAAATGTGTCAAATTAAGATTCGGGAAAATACATTTTC
>JAYRBW010130612.1:0-16035 GCA_036023295.1 Invenusta paracnida
TACGGAAGTGAAAGGTATCCAACATTTTTTTTAAATAACCAAATATAACAGAGTATTTGATAAAAATTAATAATTAATTAATTGATTATGATTCAACATATTATGTCTTTTTTCTTTACATATATATTATTAAGGAGTCCGAAAGGAATGAAATTAGAGGGAATAATTGATTATTTCGTTTGGTGAATTGGAACAATGAGCTACTAATTTTTTAGTTCAATAATGTGAAGGGCATAACATAATGATAGAGTTAGATTATGCTTTCTTGTTATGTAATATCTGAATTATTGTTTTATTATGTTCTTAAATTTACGTATTTGCAGTATTTTGGTATTCGAGCATAATTACAACATGAATTATATTTATTGGGTAAAGCCAGAGAATAGGAATTCGAACGCTAGATTGGTTAATGTTATTCATATATTTATATAGTTATTATTATCTGCTTGTTCTATAGTTCTAACAATGGCGTACATTTATTTTAGATTCAAACGAGTCCGACTGCTGAAAAAGATGATACATGATAATTTCAAAGAATTCTTCATTTTTAATATTCATTATAATAATGATTTTTTAAGGTAGTTTAAAGTTAATTTTTTGAAAATATTTTTTGAATATTGAGCAAATCTTAGTATTAAATTATGGCGCTATAGGAAAAAATTGGGATGGCCCTGTAGCCAAAAATATTCCTTATGGTGTACACTTACATTGTACCAAAGAACATATTTGTATCATAAAAAGTACAATTCATTCACATATCTGCTTGATCATAGACGTAAAATAAATATTAAAAAATATATATCCTTGAACTTAAAATTAAAATATATTTATAAGGTAATGCTTTTTATAATGATTTTACTATAATACTATTAATTAATTGCGAAATTCCGGGAGTATTTACTTAAGTAATACTTATAAAATTATAAAAAAAACATAAACTCTCGAATAATTTTATGTAATAAATTATAAATAAATGTTATCAACTGTTATTTGTTATTAAAAAAACACTTTATACAGATATCATTTATCCTTGAGAAAATCAAGAGAAAAAAAGAATATATATTTTGTTCAAGAAATTAAATTGAAAATCTGTTTAATTAGCGTTTAGAGGAAACCAATGTCTCACGCCATATTAATGAATTTATATTAAAGAAAAATACCAGAAAAAATTTCATTTTCCAAAATTCAATTTTGGTGATATATTTACGCCCATATTCACATCTCACAATACCTGTACAAATTTAAAAAATCAATGTTAACATGAAATGTTTATTTTTTATAATTAATGTCCATAACTAATTAAAAAAAAACTTAATCAACAAATATATTGTATATAATACGTGTAACATGCACATTATTCCTAAATATGTATAGGTAATCATCATTTAATTTGAATTGACATTAATTTGATGTAAACAAGTTTAATTATAATAGAGACATAATATTTTCGACAATAAAATTAATAATTTGTAACATTCATACTTTGTATGTTTTGCGTTAAATATTATACTGGTGTACAAAAGTATATCCGGCTGAAATGACTGATTGACCATTTCATAGTTAACAATGATAAAATACGATTTTAAATGTTGGCATGAATGTCTCGAATGAGAATATAAGACATTTTTTATGATAATATTAACTATCCGTTAATGAATGATTCTATAGATACCGGACTACAAAAGTACAACCTTGTCCTTAATAAATCAATTTATTTAGACTCATATATTTATTGTAATTTTCACCCATTACTGATAAATGTGAAACATTGAAGTTATTTCGAAAGAAATAGTCGTTCTTTATTAGTTGTTGAAAATCGATGTATACTTGGATATCAAATAAAGAATTGAACTGCAGCTTTGCTTTAATTGTTTTCATATATTACTACGACTAGGTTAAAATAATACGTTAAAATAATCATTTAACGAACAAATAAGATACAAAACTATTTAAATTAATGATATTAGGTTTATTCATCTTCACTGATATTTAAATACAGTATCAATATCCAATCAAAGTTTAAGATTGGACAAACAAATATACTTAAAAAACTAGGATTAGCATTCTTATCGTCTAATCCATTTCGTATTGTTTTGTAAACTTTTTTTAATGTGAATTTTTTATACACACGTATATACCTACAGAGAGTGTAAGTAGTTGCACTCGATATCATTTCATTTTTTCTGTTTTCTAGTCAAATGCATCTAGTATGTTTCACAGGAATGACTTATATTCATAGTTATACCATCTGAAACCTCCCTCCTCGTAACTGAGCATAGTTTTCTCTCAGTATAAAACTTTGAATTCACTTTACTGTACGCAAACTCACACTAAATTAAGTATGTAAATAGAAGACGTTCATCAAGAGATTTTTACTTTGCCAAATTCCGCATCGAAAAGAACATAGCAAGCAAGGTTCAGAAAGTGAAAATGTTTAGATCGATGTTTCGTACAGGAGCATTTTAGATATAAATTATATTACCCCGTGAATGAAACTATATGTTTAATATGTTTATATACTAAATTGACATACTCGTACAACCTGTATAATATATATATGAAAAAATATAATATTAATATAACAAATCCAGAATTCTTTACTATAAATTTATCATGCCTATTCTTAAGAAACTGCGTCATAATATATAGGTATACATATATAGGTATTATATATATATATTATATATATATATCTTTTTGGATATTGCGACACCATATTCAATGTAAAAATGAATTATTTATCCTAAAAGTGATACACTTTGAGATCAGCAAGACAAAATTAGAAAATAATAAATTGTTTAATAATACACTGTGAATAAAATTCAAAAACGATTCAAAATCAAAACGTCTTATTTTAGTTTATAAATAACTACTCAATCTAACGCCTGAGCTTATTATCATCAAAACTTTGTAAGTCTTTTTGATTTACAATACCACAGAATCAATGTGGTATATTTATGTATTGATTTACATATTGATATACATATTTATAAAATGATTTATTATTAATTCATTGTAATTATTTATTTATTAATAATATTTTAATAACACGTATACGTAAAAATTATCTACAAAAATTATAATCGCATAAACATTACCTAACACAATGTATTATATAAATTCGATAATCGATAAACATATCTATATAATCTTTAAACATACGTTTTAATTAAATAAACATGTTATATATATTATAAAGATTTCAATTATGTAATATTTAGTTTTTTTTACATTAACTTTAAAACTATTTTTAATGCCAATTATTGAGGAAATATTTATATAGCAACTCTTTGCATATCATAAAATTAATGATCGTTGAACCCGAGTCTTTATTATATTACTACTTTCATATATACGTGTGGGTTATACACATACATTATGCAAAGTCGACGTAAATTATATCTTATATCACAATTACATATTTTTATCAAAAGAAACTTTATGAAAAAACTGTTGTACTATAGGTAAAAAATCCAGTTTGACTTTCACCATGTTAATTTTCTGCCTTTGGAGCTTATAGATGACTATAATATCTTCATCACACAAACACATAGCTCATATAGGAAACGACGCATTATGCTCAGCCTAACTTTAATTCCACCTATTTAAACACGTTGCTGCTAAGGCTACTATGGTGTCTCTCATAATGTCGCTAATATGGAGGATATTCCGTATTGTACACGGCAAGTGATTCGTAGTTTTCTTCTTCAGCTCACTTCCTTCCGATGCCTAAAAGAACATTGAAAATTAAGCAAAAGTAGAACATTTTTCGCACAAATTAGAATTTGAAAATCTTTCTCCTGACTTCTAAAATAAATTTATGAATTTCAATCGAGTTGAAGTTTTTTTAAATCAACTATTACATAAGTATTGTTGTAAAATATAAACTTGTTTATAAATATACAAACGATATTTAGTCGTATATTCTATTTAGGTCAAAATGATTGAACACAATTATAACATGTTACTATTTATATAAAAAGTTAGCTAGTGGCACTGAAATATATAAATGTAATACATACTGACAAAGTAATACAAATATTTGAATATCCAATAACATTTTAAAAACTCTAGAATCTGAGTACAAATCATGAATACCAATTAATCGGCTGAAAAATTATAATTAAAACGTTTCGTTCTTATATATGAAGCTCATCAGTCACATTTAGATATTTTAAAATTAAACAAGTATTAAATTTTATAATTTTTTAAATTTATCTTATTGATTTTATCATAAATATTTATAGCAAAAACATAATTTTTGTGAATGAAATTCTAAAAATCTTTAAAGTTTTTGCAAACTGCATTTTAATTCAGTTTTAAAAATATATCTCACTTACGAATCATAACTAATTTATTAAATTTGATATAAGTCTAAATTCTAATTTATATGAAAAAAATTTAAGTTGTAGAAAGCATGTTATATATATATATGTAAATGAAATCATATATATTACATTTGACTATTCTTAAAATGATCACAACTGACAAAACTTGTCAATTTAAAACATAATATGTAACATATTATGTTAAATTTTTAAACTATTAATTATATTTTAATTAAATAAATTTCGTATGCGTATAATTTGTTATTAATATATACTATAAATATTTTTGTATACAATCTTTAACTTTTCTTTCATTGTTTTTTTGTTTTTACAAGAAATTAGTAGATTTAAATAAATAATACTATTTAGTTATAAATAGTAAATATACATATCTAAATAATGCAGATTTTTGGAATTGAATGAAAGTATAATATGAAATAAAAAGTTTAGAATAATGGATGTTAAATACAAAATATATTCACTAAAACAAACAATATTTTTACAAAATACACTAAACAAAGGGCTATTGTTTTTATTTTATACATACAGTACAATCTATCTAAGAGCTGAATATCGATGATTTCATTTTAAAACATTATTTTACTCAACTAGCTATATGTCTAGTTCACACTTATTAAAAGCGTGGATTTTTCCACTTTTGACTAAAGCAATGCAGTGTATACAAAAAGCATATTAAGCACGGGGATATTCACACGCGCTTTTCCAATTCCCAACTGATGGCGATGGCCACATTGATTATTAATTGCGTTGCGATTTGGGAGAGTAACTGGACCATTGTGATCTAACAATCTTCGACTGTTTCCCTTGAGCTTATTCCGAATCCACTTTCATATAGATAGAATTGCTGCCCACTTTGATTAACCGTACTTTCGTTATATTGCACAAAGTAATGTGCCAAAAAATTTGCTATTAAACATTTTGCTATTAAATCCTTGTGCAAATGACTACAGCGATACATACAAATTATTGTGACTATTTTAGTTGTGTATATTTGTGTTCTATTTATTGTTTTATTTTATTTGAAAATATTCATCTTCAAATATTATGAGCATGATAAGGACAGGAATTATATATTTAAGTAAATTATGCGCGCAAGAAATTATCCAAATATGTATTAGAAATTTTGTAAAAAATGGGCTGCATATTTGGCCCATGACATTTGACTCATGTAATAATCTTACATTTTACTTTTTTCAGGA
Organism: Invenusta paracnida; assembly: GCA_036023295.1. Lineage (NCBI taxonomy): Eukaryota > Metazoa > Platyhelminthes > Proseriata > Coelogynoporidae > Invenusta > Invenusta paracnida. Next base: position 5,549 of record JAYRBW010130612.1, read on the forward strand.
AAATAGGTAGTTAAAAAAAATTAATTGCAGCATCTAAAAAATATGTTATTGTTATTATATTATAGAACTGTTTATAGATAATATTGAATATAAGCGAATAAAATATATTTTTCAAAAATATATATAAGCACTTTACAAGTGCGTGTACATATTTCAGACACATTAAGCTAAATGGAATTTATTATATTTCTATGGAGATCATTTATTACAAATAATTATAGACGGTCAAAGAAATTAAACGTTAAACTCAAGTTATGAAAATAGTTTCTAGTCAGGTTGATCCCATAAGCTATTACATAGTTTCATAGTTTTAAAAGATCTAACATTTTAACCAATATGTATTCCTTCCTAAAATCCTAATATCGAATCCTTTAACTATTTTGAAACAAAAAGCATTTAGTTAGATTCTAATCAATTGGAAATTCTTAGTAGCATTTCGTTGAAAATTATTAGTACTATAAAATTAGAAATAAGTATCTAGAAGTAACAAAAGTTGACCATTCAATTTTAAACCACAAGTACATAGTTACGTCTGACTGATGAAATTTAATATGTATAATAATGGAATTCCACTTTTTGAAGCTTAAAAGATGGTTTATTTTTTATTACGAATGTATTTTCAAGAGTTTATGCAATCAATTTTTCGTAAAAGTTAATAAATTTCATTTCATTTAATATTAATATTATTGGATACTCGTAACATTCATTTAAGCTTTTAAGCAGTATTGTATTATCAAATTTAAAATTAATGGTTGTAGTGTTTCCTTATATGGAGTTTCTTTTTCCAGAGTAAATTCGAACTAATGATTAAATGACTAATCTAATTTCGACAACGGAAATGCGTGATCTTCTCTGATCTATTTTAACTCTCTATAATTTTAGTTCTTTGGATGAAGCTCACAGTTCTATAATTAAAGCTAATTTAGCGTACATTACATACTAAGCTTATTGTGTGTATTTCAAGTCGTTTCAATAATTATAATAAGAAATATTGATGATATTTGTACATTTTGATTATTTCATTCTGCAAAATCAAATGTAGAGCTGTTGTAATGAGCTCTCTTCTATATAATTTACAAACAAAATCGCCGAGTATGGATCTGGAAGACGCAACTAACATGAAAGATACATAGCATTTTAGAGATATAGAGTTTTTTGGCTTTTCATCTGTTTAAGATGAATTCCCCACCCGTGTGATAATTATCTGTTGACTGCTGAGAAAATGTCAAAATAGCTTCGTTTTTCTTTTTGTAGTATCGCCGTACAGATATTATAAAAGCGAATTCACACGTGTTCATATTTTTTATCTGGTTGAAGCTCAAATGAAAATGCAGGCACGTCTTTACGCTAACATATTGTAAATGTAACTTTCAAAGCGAACAAATATTTGTGTAAATAAGCCATATTTATAATGTTGAGCATTTATTTTTCTTACATGTCCTGATAACAATACAAATAGCATATATCTACGACCAAATAAAAGACTAATGTTAAGAGTATGCGTTATTGCACGTGATAAATAATTAAAGAACATTATACTTCTGAATTTCACTAAAATTAATTATAAATTTAGCATTTTACTGGTTATTATTATAACATTTTATTATTCTTTATTTTGATAAAACTTTTGAAACTAACAAAGTTTTCAGATCACTCGTGTAAGAAGATTTTCATAGTGAGATAAATATATAAATTAGGAAATGGTTCTACATTTGAAATAATTTCAATAATGGTTCTATAATTTTGAAAGTTCCTCGAATTTATTATTAATACCGCAATTCACTCGCCTATTCATTTATTTGTTCAAACAATATTTTTATTACCGCTATATATCGTTTCACCTATTCTCGTTTCGCTTAATCCGCATTTTGTATAGAAATGATGCTAGGAATTACGTAACCGATTTTCGTATCGATTCATACGATGATACGATCATTCATTCCTAATAACTGCGTATCGTTTCACCTAATCTTGTTTCGACGGTAATGATTATAGAGTTTACTAGCTAATATAATAAGAATAATGTATCCATACAAGCAGTCTGTCAGTTAAGTTATGGAGAGAGCAACATTTCTACCCAGCAAGCGAGAAGGGCAATTGTTAAGAAAGGAATTGTCTATTTTATATAAATTGCAAAAAACAAGACAAACGTTACTGGAAGTGTGCAGTAAAAGAATGCAGTGACTGCTGTCATGGACAATGACCCCCCGAGTAATATACGGAATGGACATACGCACCCTCCCGATATTAGCTCAGTGAAGATTGCGGTAGATAGAGCAAAAAATGATGCTGTTACTTCTACATACTTTCAAATCAATGAAACGAGTTTTTGCGGACACTTTTCATGAACAAGTCGATGGTGGGCAAATAATGGATGCGCTATCAAGCTTCAAAAAGCCCAAACAAAGTCTGTACTTAGCAAGGTCAGCTAGATTACCTGCCATACCACACTCCAGAGCAGTAGATGCCCTAGAAAGTCAGTTGACAAGGACGAAGGACGGACGGAATTTCATTTTGGCAATATGTGCAAAGACTGTGCATATATAAATATAGATATATATATATGTATCAACATTTAGAGCTGTTTGACTTTTGCTATCATTTGTAACCATGTACATACAACATTTTAATTCAGACTAGCTTAAATGAATTATTACAGTTACTGTTATTGCTACCAATTATTTTGAAAACTGTAATATAGCTAGATTTAAATCTTGCATGGTTAATTGGTTATACAATATTTTATCATCTTTATTATATATGTGCATTTTTATAGTAAATTGTTCACACAACTAATTTCATTTTTTAAACGGCGCCCTTTTGCATTAAAACGACCCCCTTTTGGAAAATCTTAGCGGTTGCATGCTCTACTATATACATATACAATAGGTTCAAAACAATAGGTATACCACGCTATAGTATATGGTGGACTATAGTTCATAGTACCCCAACGAGGAAGACGGCTCAATTATCAAATTTTGCAGGTAATGCTTTGTTCTCTATTGCCCACAATCCTAAGCTCCTTATACGTTTAGTTAAAAAACATTTAACTTGAGGCACACACGAAGCATTTTCGATTATTTGCCGTGACCTCAGAAATTAGTCCAACGCAGACAAACATGCAGTAGTGAGTGTCTCCTAGCTAGTCTGCGCTTCAGCGCCACACGTACCTTTAAGCGAGTAACGTGAGTAATGTGAATTGGGCTTGAACAATACAAAGCCTATACCTACTAGGCGGTGTGCTAAGAAAACTCGGTAAACTGTCGACCTTCTTCTCAAATTTATAAAGCTTTTCTGCAGGGACTGTATCGATTTTTGCTGCACTATTTATTCGGTGTAGACTGAATTTTCGACGGGCCGGGCCACGCTGCGTCCAGTATACATAGGCCTTAGGCAGTTCTAATAGTTTGAAACAGTTAAACAGAATTAAACTATTTGCACTTTTGGTTGATAGTATTTATACTTGACTAAATTTTGGAGGATTACCATATTCTTACTTTTAAGTTATAATCTCAGCATATCATAATATTGACAATTACAATTTTGATTACATTTATATAGGAATTATACTAAACACTCAAGTTGATCTATGAAGTTTAGGCAAAATTTGCGATGTTATTCCGTATTTCCTTAAAATACACTACTTGATTCTTTGATCGCTTCTTACGAGTAAATTATTTATTTCAAATAGGAATTACATTTAATATTTTCTGTAAATAAAAATTGGAATCAAATGTAAATTAATTTTATTATTTTTTGACATTTATTAACCAAATAACTGTTTAAAACATAATTTTTCATTAAATATTCTACTAATATATTTTTTACATCTTTCAAAGGTTTAAATAAAAATATAAAATAATAATTTTTTTCAATAACAATTTTATACATTATAAATATTTCAATTTTTATTTCAGCCTAGCTGCCTTTTATAAATTACTAACTTTATAAATATCAATCTGAATAATTTTGTTACAATTGAAGAAAAATTTCATAAATCAAAAAATGTATAAGCATAAATATCTTTGTACTAATATTGGAAGGCTTTAACAAAAATAACTTCATTCTATTCCATTTAAATAACTTAATTAAAATTTTGAATAGTAAATTTGAGCTGTATTAACTTTTTAAAGTATTTAAATCAATAACTTTGATTCTTTTTCGTTCTCAATTTACAATTTTCAAATCAATATCATTTTAAAAAACGAATTTTCTTTGAGTCAGATGCAAATTGAAGAATGCTTTCTTGACTTCTGCTTAAATTGTTAAGGCAAAATTCCAAAACCTTTTGTTGTCTTATACATACTTAATGAGCAGAATTATTTCATTTATACTTCATCAACTTACACGCAAACTATGGCAGTATTATTTAAAAGTGTTGCTTTCTAATGAAATTGATGATTCTTTTGATGTAAAATTTGATCGAAGAAAAGTCACCGTTTTCTAATTAAATTTAAATATATGGCTCGAAGAAATTATATATCTTTTCAAGTATAAAACTGTTATCCTTCTTTAAACGATGCATATTTCTTATTTATTAATTAAGTTTCAAATAATCACAAAATTTACTAATAAAAAGCATTATAAGATATGGATCAAATTCTCTTAACTAGGTATGAGGAATTTAAATTAAATATAAACTCAACATCAAGTAATTCATTCATTATTCCAAAATTTTAACTATAAATTGAAATTCTTCGGAATGTAAACACAATATATTTTGCAAATTATTAGATTTACTGCTTAAATTATGACATAAGTAATAAATATGTAAATTAAAATTTAATTTAATTTAATTAAACATCAGATATAAATGAATACATAAAAATGTATTTAAAGTAAATTTTTATTATTAATTTATATTTAAGGAAAAATAAAAAAGTAGACAACTTTAGTACATTAAATTTTAAAAATTACGAATACATTAATTTGTCGCATTCCTGAAATGTATTAACTAATTTGTATTAGTAGTAGTAGCAGTAGTAGCAGTAGTAGCATTAGCATTAGTATTAATATTTATATTATTATTATATACATTTATCCACACGTCTATAAAAAGTACATTCAAAGTGCAAACGACAATACACAAACGAAACAGTTATCACAGATAATTTAGAAAGAACATTAAAAAAGTTAAGTTTTCAATAATCGCTTGAAAGTTTGAAAATAACTAGTATTTCTACATTCTTATTGTAGAGAGTTGCAAGCAGCAGAGGCAGCAAAGCAGAAGGCTCCACGAGATGATACAGTTCTTACAAGCGGCCGAGGCAGACGTAAAACCATCACTGTCAGCGCAGGTGTAGCGATAACAAAGAATCATGATGGAGATGGCTGAAGAGACTCTGGATAGGCCTATGACTGTCAGTGCGGGTGTAGCGATGACAAAGAATCATGATGGAGCTGGCTGAAGAGACTCTGGATAGGCCCATGACTGTCAGCGCAGGTGTAGCGATGACAAAGAATCATGATGGGGTCGACTGAAGAAACTCTGGATCGACCCATGACTGTCAGCGCAGGTTTAGCGATGATAAAGAATCATGAAGGGGCTGGCTGAAGAGACTCTGGATAGGCTAATAAATGATGTGTACTAATTTGTGTTTAATTATTCTAGAATATTGTGCGAGTAGCGTTATCCCCTCTTGTTTGAAGAAGAGGCCAGTTGAGATCTTTTAACATGGCTGTTACACTACTTGTATGGCGGTAGTCACTGGTACAAAATCTAGCAGCATTGCGTTGGATCTTTTCAAGTTGCTTGATATGAGATATTTTATGCGGACACCAATCGGTTTATGCGTACTCTAAAATAGGTGGGCCTTATCATTGTTTTGTAGCACGTGGATTTAACTTCAGTCGGGCACTTGTTTAAGTTTCTTTTCAGGAATACTAAAGTGGAGTTTGCTTTTTTTGTGATCGTATTAATATATACACTCCAATAAAGTTTCCTGTAAATATTCACACCCAGATACTTTTCTAAAGATACTGATTGCAGTGAATTACCATGAATATTGTAGATGGGTGGTAATTGTTCCCTTTTCAAGCATACTTTTAAGACCTCGCATTTTTCGGGATGAAACTTTATCAACCAGTTGGTCTCCCATGTTTGTAGTTTGTCGAGATCATCTTGTATAAGTTGTTGTTCTTCTAATGTGTCAGTGGTTCTGTAAATGAGACTATCATCTGCAAAAATGCGAGTCGTGGATGTGACAGACAAGATTTGCTGTAGAAGATGGATTTACTAAAGATTTTCAGGTAGGAAATCTGAAGGTAGCCAACTCGAGGACATGTACCAGCGATAAAAATGCATAGATTAATGATTATACAAAGAGTGTTCACTCTTATCGATTTCATATACATTGCGCTGCAAATTTTCGCAAATAAAAAATCGTTTTATTCAAATAATTTTTTTAAAGTAGTATTAAATGTTTTTATTAAATTTTTTTTAAGAACAATTATATATATTCATACAATTTAAACATACTTAAGTTGTCTATAATAAATAATTTATTGTCTGTATATCTCAAAACTGTTTTACTACATAAATACATGATTTAATTGCTCTCAGGATGTAAAACAATATTTTGCATAAACTTTCAGGTAGTTAAATAGTAGTATTCATCTGTATGCAAAGTTAATTACAAGTTAACATAGCGAACACTGTTTGTATAATTACTCAACGATTAAAATAATTTCAATATATTGTTTACATTTTGTTTATTTTTATTAAATATTATTAATGTATTTTTATTAAAATGTTATTTGTTTATTTTAATAAAAGTTGATTATTTGTTTCATTTTTCATTAAATGTTCTAATTAATTTTGCTATGCCCTTATACAAATGTATACTTGTTAATTACATTTATAACAATGAATCAATTTACATATCTAAGTGATTTCAAATTCCTATTTTGTGATATTCCATGTATAAAGTTTCTGTAAATTCAGACTTTAACTCTATCACTTCATTGATTTTGTTCTTACATATTCGTAAAAATACAAAATTACTTCACATATACATTATTACTTTTTATGAGTTTTTATGAATTTTATCAACGAAATATTACGATTTTCCTTTAGTAGTATATTAGATAATATAGCTTTGCTACGTTTTTCATTTTCTTATTGTGAAAACATTTTAACTTAAATTTTACATATTACAAACCCATGGCAACTCCAATTGGTTGGAATTGATTTCTTATAGCTCGTATTATAGTTTACCCGTATGAAGTCTCTCGGGGCTTTTTTAATTTGTAATATCTGATGCATTTCGATTTTAGAGTCTTATTTTTGGATAATTTTCAAAATGACTGCATAATGAGTTTTATATATGATGGCTATACATTTATTAACACAAAGATTTAAAAATAATAATTATATTATTTGATACCTACGAATAAATTTATTTATGGGTGTAAAATTTACATTATATGAATTATTTATACATATTCAATTATCAAATATTAAAATTGATGATTGATTATGAATATATTAATTATATTTTCCAATTTAATTATTTAATCACTGATAAGAAAAACAAAATATTTTGACACTCTCGAAAAGTTAATTATTGGAGACGTATATATATATGGATATATAGATTGTTCCTCTTATAAACACTTTCAGATTACTAACATAGAAACTATCATTTTAGAAATCTTTAGAAAGAAAGTTGTTAAAATACAAAAACGTATATCGGCATATATCAAAATATGATTGATTTTTAAATTCTAGAATTTAATAATTCAAGTTGGGTGAGTAAATAATAACAAACATTTGCAATTAGAAGTTTGTAATATATACATATGTATAATATAGGTATATAATATATATACTATATTGTATATACAAGGTATACATATATATTATATATATGTATACCTTGTGGAATATAATTTTATGTAATATTTATACAACTTTCATTTAAAATTGAATAAGAATAGGCAAGAAAATTAATATTATGTAATAAAATAAAAATTCTATAATTCTAACGTATACTAATAAGTAAACCCAACGTTCCATAAAAAATGTATCAATTAATATATTTATTGAAATCACGTATATGTTGCCATCATTATGCTTTTAATAAAAATTAAAAATGTACTCTAATATAAATATTTTAGTTAACAAAAAATAATAAAAACCTTCTTACCTTCTGCTTTTTAAATATACATATTTTCAAAATAATGAAAAATATCGTATTATATGTCAATATGAAAATATTTAGAAATATTTAAATACTATTTCAATAAATTAAATAAGTGTATTAATTCATTTGTATTTCATTATTGATATATTTCCATAGTACATATATGCAAAGTTATTAGCAAATAATTTTACACTGTTTCATAAATTAAAACTGTCTAAATTCAATACTAATATTAAAGTATAATATGGTTCTCCTTTAGCTGCATGTTTATAATAAAATAAAATAAAGTGACACAAAAAGTCAAAAAAGGCAAAAGCAGAAAAGTTTATTTTCTTTCGAATTTTCGGAGCTCCACTCCATAATCATGAAAACGAATGAATGAATGATTGTACAATGTGTTAGATAAGTTAACTCAATAAATTGCTTACGTAATAATGAATAAGATTACGGAAGAATTGTGTGTATAGTCTATGAAGCTATTTCATTAAAATGGTTAAATGAAATCAGAATATTGTGTTACATACAGTAAAAAAAGGCTAGAATAAGAAGTTAATGAGTTCATTGCATTCTTCCTTGCTGATGATATCAGGCTTAGGGTCGCGTATTAGGATGGCTTCCTTAGTTCGCAGGTTAATGTATACCAGGGTACATATGTATATTGATTTTGTATTCGGTTTGGAATTTTCTGTAGTTTTCTGAATTACTTTTTTCTGTAGGTATGCGAAACTCATTTTACAACAAAAAATGTTTCTTAAAGATTGTTATTTGAAACATGTACTACTATTTTTACACATACATATATGTTGAATGGCATCAATGTGTTACATATACCTTCTTCTGATAAGTTATTTTTATAATACTTCTGTAAATTTCCGAAAAATTTTTTAGCATTTTAGATAACAATTTAAATTTTAAATGATGTATGTTACTTGTATTTTATACAATTTTTGAATCGTCAATTATTTAAAAAATAGTATTTTGTATATTCTTTAAAATAATTACTTTTAAAAAGATTGTTTGTCAGCAAGACAAAGACTTGAGAAAAGCCATATTAATAATAACTTTCAGAAAAAGTGTAAAACCCCATAATAATAAAAACCATGCACCCGGAATAACAAATTTAAAAAAACAATAACAAATACCAATAATTAAAATCCATATCCAGATATATTTCGGCCTTCATCAGTGGATAACATGAAAAAATGAAAAATAATTTTCGAAATGCAGTAAACAGTTTAAAAAGATCAATACACAGAATCAAATAAAAAGATCAATAGTTGCATGTTAAATAAAATTGAAATGTACTACCACAAAAATAACAGAGACCATAAATAATAAGTTGGATGTTAATGAGTAGAAGATCAAAGGAAAAAGAAAGGGGGAAAATATTTGCCAAAAGAAAATTCTTTTAACATTAAAAACATATTTCACAAAAAATTATGAACAGTAGTGAGCTATATCAACTATAAGAACTATATTAACAGATCTAAAAATGGATAACAATAAAGAAAACCTTAGCTGAAAGAAAGGATTTAATAAAATTTAGACGGACAAAGAATATTTTTAAGAGATTTGTGTTTTGTAAATGCGGGGAAAATATGAAAATGTTTAGTAAGATTTAAAGATTGTATTACAGTTTTGGAAAATTGAAAATTTGAGCTGGAAAATGGTAAAATGAATGGTATTTGATTTGTAGAAAAAAAGAGGGTTTAAGGCCAGGTAATAGAGAAATACATAACTTTGTATGCCACAAAAAATGATACGGTTAAGTTCTAGAGTTCTAAGTTATAGAGTGATGGCTATAAAAAACTTGAATTCCAAAAATTGAAAAATTACATAAATTATGATTATTGGATATGAAATTAAATACCACTAGAGAAGGAATATTATGAAGAATATCATAGAGGAAAAAACACGAAAAAATCTTGAGTGGATAAGGAGAAAAGTCAAAAAAGATTGGACCACAAATCGAACATGTAATGACAAAAATTACATTGTGTGAAGTGCAAGAAATATGATATTGTAAACGAATGGAATTATTAGTATGCAGGTTAGAAATGGAAGAAATATGAGTATAAAAATTACATGAGAAGCAATAATCATTTGAAAAAGGAAAATGATTGTTTGTCAGCAGGACAAAGAGTTGAGAAAAGCAACATTAATAATAACTATCAGAAAAATTAATATGGGTAAATTATAACATTAATTTAGTCTATAGTTAAAACATTATCTTGTCTCTTTAAGCGTAATCTGAGATTATAATTACAAAGTTTTGGCGGCTTCTTCCAACAATATTGAAAGGTTATTTTTTTATTTTATCAGTTAAAATTACTATGCGAATTA
>JAYRBW010130623.1:0-16035 GCA_036023295.1 Invenusta paracnida
AAAACTAATAATTGTACTGTTATGAAATTTGCAACATTTCTAATCCAGACGTACACTAGTTGATTAAAAAGTAAAAACATGAAAAAATATTTGAGATTTTAGAGCCGCGTGTAAACGGTTAATAGAAAATGCCTTGAGATTAATCATGGATGTAAATCAACTTGGTTGAAATGGGTATTTTCGTATAATCTAATCGGATTGTATATACGGCTTATCTATTATAAGGAAACGATGCTAATAACATGCTTCACTTACACTCACTACATAGTTACTTTAATCTTATATTGGTAAAGTTTTTTTTTATATAACCTTCAATGCGGACATAATTATATCCAAATTTTAGGTTCCTTCAAATTGTTTATCTTTACTAAAGTACTAAGTAAACAAATGAACGCATCAGATAGAATGTATAAAGAGCCGTTTAAAGATTATTTTGATGGTCACCGCAAAGTTATAACAGTATTCAAATGTAGAATAAGGATGACCTTATATAATCATTTATTTCTAGCGTACGATGTATCATGTATTCATATATATGATAGATTGACTTTGTGCATGTATTCACTGTCATCGGTGGTCGGAAATCTTTAACAACAAAATATCGGACTTATTTTGATTTATACCGAAATAAAGTTTTAAAAATTGTTGATTTTGTGTACAGGTCAATGCTTCTGTTTGTTTACCTAAATCTCATTTAAAAGATGCGTTAGGTGTCAGTTAACTCCTTTGTTGGTATCAAGCTTCATCTAGTGGTCGCAAATGTGAATGTCAAATCCGGGGAATATTCGACCTCAAACTGTTGGTACACCTACATGTGGAGAATAGTCATCTTTTAATCTAAAGGAAAACGGTAGAACAAGAACAGCGCTACTTATAGCTGAAAAGAGAAACGCAATAAAGATCTGAACAACATAGATAACCGATCCTGCGGATTTTTCACTGGGATTTTGTCTAAAAACGTTTTTAAATAACTCTAAGGCGGTCTTATTAACTCTATGACTAAATTTTACTGTGATTTTGAGAGGAACAAATACAGTAATAAGCTTACGTGTGGCTATTTACAAAATAAAGTTGCTAAAGTGACCATACGCTCAAAAGTGCGCCCGTTTTGTCAAAAATGGGGAGACACCCTTTGTTATAAAACTTAGGAATAAATAAGAAGATAATAATGAGGTAATGAAGTAAAGGCCGGGAGGGGGTATCTATCTAAAAATTGTCAAAATTTTGATTCAGATAGTAATTAATTCAAAGTACAATAACAATGCATTCTCTTCAAATAGGATCTGTTGTCTAAAATATTTTCTTCAGAAAATGAAAGAAGCATATTTTTACTCTTATTTAATTAAAAGAGAATAATATAAATCCCTTTTCAAGGGAATTTGTTACAAGACATTTTCATTTAACTACATGGAAAGTTTTAGAACGCTACTCTACTGGGGGAGGGGTTCATCTAACACACGACGTATTTAGGAACTCATTAATGTGCAACTTTTAAAAACACAACCACTTCTCCTTGTTATTTATTTATGATATTACGTAAAGTAAAAAAATAGGCAATAGATTCAGGGGGATTTAAAAAAAGATGTGACTCTGGAGCATTGATTTGAGTGGCTTACAGGCTGCTCTCTGTGGACTATAACTCTATAGTCTAGGTTATTTCATCTATAAACGCTCTAAATGAGTTTTTGGGGAGAAAGAATTAAACATTATTCACTTTAAATATCGAGATATTATTTTTTGAAAATTTAATTTTTTTGTTTTGCTTCTCTTTCCACTATGGGAAGACCCTTTTTCATCTGAAAAATGTATCTACCAGAATTCTTATTGTTTCCGATGATGTTTGTATGATCAGTGAGATATCGGTGAAATATATATTGCTTATTTCAACAACAAAAATGTGAACTTAAATAATTTTCTGTAATATGTCAATTTCTTCAGCAGTTATATTTTCTATTATACCAACTCAACTATAACTTTATTTTGAATATTCCACAGTCAATATCAAATTAATCAAAGATGAAATAAGTTGAATTTATAACTATGAAACGCATGTGTTGTCTGAAATGGAAGGACCTGTTTCAGAAAACTTAAGTGTATGCCATAACAGCTGTTCCATGATTAAAATTAAAATGTATTCATTGAGTTTTCATAAAGTAACATGGATATTCTTACAAATGCGCGATGGTTTAATTGCAGTATCCCATATTATAATCCACGACGTAATGCTTGCCATAGTCCTCATTTTTACCTCGCTATTATATATCTTCCAACAAAGTCATATATCAAGGTAAATAGTAATAATATATATCCAATATTATCCTGTGATATCCTAAGAGCAGTTGTCTCGGCAAACAGCTTCTTTATGAGAATATTATTTCGATGAAGTGTTATACTGAGCCATAACATCAAAAACTAATTTAATTATTAACTTTTCATTACTACACTTAACGTTGGCTCTGTTCTCCCTTTTATTGCAATATTGTGAAAAGCAAATATTTGCGTGTTTATCTCGGCGGATGTTTCTTGCGACATGTTTTTTATAAATAGTAATTTTTAAATAAATCATTATTCTAGATTTCTGAACACTTTTTATCATCCTGCGCAGTTTTATAAAAGTCAATAAAATACAATGCTCAGAAAAATAATCTGTGATTAAGATGGACGCATTGATCGTGAAACTCCGCAAATTCCAAAAGAATAATCATTCCGATAATTATGTGTGCCTTGCGGTTACATGCTGGATTAAAACCTTTCATGCATAAAGGGCTTGTTTTTTCGGTAAATAGTCAAAATAGACAAATATATTATAGTTCATAAACGCTCATTCATCCTATATTAAGTCAAACTTTTTCCCTACATGCATTCACTACTTGGGATTTGGAATATTAATTGGAATCGAATCCAACCGAGAGATATTATCTTTGAGCCAGCTGCTATTATTTTACGTTTTCAGTTCGCTAAATTTCACTTTTTGTTCTTTACACAGTGACTTAAAAAGGAAAAACAAGAATTGAAATAAAAGAGGCACAAAATAAGAGGAAGGTGAATCTGAAAATAATGAGTATAAGTAAGCACAAAAAATGTGAAACATTAAATCTTCTAATTAACATGTTATGGAAGGGTTGCGGTGAGGATTCGTAGCGCGTTCGTTCAACGACTCGATTATTACATTTTTTGTCTTGAGTAAAACTATAATCGATAGTCATGTTAATTCCAGTTTACAGTGTGTATGCATTATAATACTCTGCTAATGTGTATTGGAACTTGCAGAAGGTGAGAAAAGAATAGCTTGAAACAACTACTCTGGTTTAAAAGTACGTCACACATAATGAAAACCATTTTGTATATATACGTGCATTAATGAATCAAAAATAATAAAGTCGTCTGTATACAGAGAAGCTCTCTCTGTCAAGTCTTCTTCTAAGGTTGGGAAAGGGAAATAAAATTCAAGAGAAACAACGACTATACAAGCGAAGGTTCAGGAGGTTTCTTGCATTGATAGAGCTCAAATATATTTTGGAAGCTGTGTTTCAAACAGCTGCAACGTTCAAAGAGGGGGGGGCATTGCAAGGGAAAGGGGAGGGTTTTCAAGTGGGAATAGCACACCCTGCCCCACTGTGTTCTTTCCAGGAATATTGTTTACTCGAGAGACTCTATACACTGTATGCTTACATACTCATAGTAAATAGGTTGGTGTCAAAACATGTTTCATAGCCCTTGTTGTGTATAATAAGTGTATATGGTGAACCTGATTTAAGTTGGCGACAGTTCACCGAACCAGTCTTTGGAGCATGGGAAACAGATTGTTTCTAGGAACTGAAGTGTGGTTTGTCCTTGTTTCAATGCTTCAGCTGATAACCAGACAAAGCGACTAGACTGTAAATTCCTCCCTTTTACAGTCAAGTATCAATTGTTTTTAGTTTTGGCAGCTCAAAATTGATGGTTTTAATCGCAGAACTAGTGTAGACGGCCTTCCCTTTGTCTTTAAGAATAGTCATTTTAGACAGAAGGCTAGGTAGGTTCCTATTTATATTCCATAAACTCTGTAATTGGCAAGGAGGTCATCGTTGCTTAGGTACCGTGATATAGCCGATCTACTTTCGATTCTATGTAAAACTTTATTCGTTGATTTCTAACGAGAAGCTTATTGGAATTAGTATATAAAAATAAAATTGAGAATTATTCACTGGCATACGTGGAAAATAACTGATATAGAAACTATCATCAATTTTGCAAGAAGCTATTAGTATTATAATAGTTTATTCATCTCATAATCAGAGAAATTCATGAATTATAGTGTTGCGCGAATTATTAAATTATCAAAATTTTTAATAAATTAAGTATAAATGCCCATAAAATCGAAATTAACTCAATGTTTAATTGTGAAAATGAATACATATATTTAGGTATATATATGGGAAATATATGTAGATTTATAAAAAGACACGCAAATAACGTATATTTACAAAGTCTGTTTACAGAGTATAAAGTCATAGCGAAAATATAGTTTTATTACACTAATCAGGCTTCCAAGATTTGAAAATCAGTATTCTGAGTTGAAATAATTCACCCAAAATATTCAGTATTTCTGCTTTAAAATCGTTGAATATATATCTAAATACGCACTTCCCTTCAACTTTACGCATAAGGGATCATCAAAACTGGAAATATTCATATTTATATAATAACTTGTATGATTAAACAATTATTATTGTTTGAAGTTGAGTCATTAAAGTCAACTTTATTCCTAATCAATTTGTCAAAGTTTACGAAAAGATGATCTTACCACCATTCCGATGCTAATTATATAGGATTTCTTATCTTTCCGCAATGAACGAAAATTCACGATCAATGACCATCTTTTATAAATTATTTACAATGCATTATTTTTATTCTCTTTTTCAGAAATGCACGGAGAGTAAACACAATCATAAGTATTAAAACATATAAGTTAACAAATATTATAGAGGAAAAACGTTTCAAAATATGTTCAAGTTGTATTTTTCTCTAACAAATAAAGTGAAAGAGGGACATTGAATATTTATTGAAAACTAAATGTTCAATTGTGTATTAATAATAAAAGTTATTAAAAACATTGTCTTTCATGTTATATTGGAGGGAAAACGTATATCGATTACATCGTGATTATATAAATAAGCTTTACTATTCCTAAAAATCAAATCCCTCTGACTTCGTATTTGTGCACTATTTTAAGTAATTCATTTATTACAGAATCCTAAATTCAAGGAATCTTGGATATATAACCTTATTCATAACACTCCTCATCGGCCGCGTTTTGGCTGTGATTTGAATGTAGACTTTTTCAAATAAAGCGCAACTTTTCACTTATATTATTGATTATTCACTTATTATATGTACTCGGCCAAGGGGACGAAAAGAGTAAAATATGCCATTTTATTAAAAGATTCTTATCTTTCTAGAAATCGATAAAATTCTGTTTCTGGAATTGATAAGTTTCATATGTATAATAAATTATGAAGTGCAAAAAGTGAATTTTCTTGCAAAAATATATATAATTGATGAATAGAGACACAGTTTTAAATATCCAAAAAAAGTCAGATAATGTATCATGTATCCTTATTTAAACAAAAGTTTAAACGTTCTCGTCAAGAGGCATTTGACTTCCTTGGTAAAATAGAAATGCATACCCTAATATAGAGTGTAGATTGTAGAGTTTACACTCAAACCAGTTCTTGGCTCTTGTAATTTTATTAATATTACCTTTTATTGGTATTGATTCTGTAATCCTTAGAAGAAAGCTTTCTTACTTTTTTCTCTCCAATAATATTAATGTTAGCTTCTTCTTTTCTTGTGTTAAGCCGGAGGCTCCTTTTTTCTTAAAGGTAAAAGTTATATTCAATTGGAGAGTGACGTTACTTATAAATATACTTGTCAGGGTGATCCTGATATTTCCTATACTTTGGAAAACCATACGTAACGCCATATTTGAAACAAATATTAGAACATTTAAATTCTTCTCAGTCAACTCCTTTGCTCTGCTGGCAATAATCGTAATATTAAAGAAGCTTTTGATATATTCAATGTCGTAAATCTCTTAACTATCATTTCTTTAATAATTGCGAAATTTCAATGAAGACATATACATATACATATCTTCAAATTTATAATATTAACTTTTGTGTTAAAACTGTCAAGTGAGTTATAATAAGCAATCAATTATGTAACTTGATTCTTAGCAACACACTTCTTCGATAGAAATATCAAACCTTTCAGTATAGTGCATATAGCCAAAGATTCTATGTAAAGAAAATTTGGCACATAGCTTAAGGGAAAATATCCTTTATTAAACCCATATTATATAGAATTCTAGCAACATGAGTTTATGTAATATAATCAATATTAAAATGAATATGTGTCTTGGTAATAAGGAGCTCTTCAGAATGAGCTATATAGCTATTATAGTTTCAAAGATAAATCGCTGAGTAATAGCAAAGTTGACTTACATATAATATAGAATTGGAATGTTTTGAAAGTATGGGGAACCCAGTCACTAAGTTAAGAAACGGTATATTTCTAATTACTATTTTAAAGACACATTCTCTATTTCTAACACTCGAAGGTATCAAATTTACTTTTCAAGTTAACCTTTTTCAGTCATGTTGACATACATGATATTTCACTTTAACTTTTCTTGATTTTGAATAAGATCGTAACATTATTAACTGTTGACCTCGAATATTTACCTTAGTTACCTGTTGCTGGATAGAGGAGGAAGTCATGATTGTTCCTGAACTATATTGTCATACATGAGCTCAAATTCTATATTGCTGTGTTGTATTAAAATCTTTTCCCTTCTGTAATATCTCAAATTATTCAAAATTATTATTAATTAAATAGCAAAAGTGACCTATAATAGTATTTGTGTTTTAACGATTTACATACATAATTTAAGAGATAATTCTGTATATTATGTGTACCACAGCGTAAATCCAATGTGCAATTAACCGCTTAGAACTATGTGCATTTACAGCGCGCGCATTCACCCCATGATAAACCTTATGGGGGTAATTAACGTCCAACACGGTGCTGTGAGTCAATGTTTGACACGCTGAGCAGCGCTAAGTCTCGCGCATTCTATATAGGCGTTTGAGTTAACTCGTTGGGTTACATAATCACCCTGTAATCCAAAAAAGAAGTGTGCCTAATTTAACACGATATTGAGGCATTTGATTCAAATACCTACATTTATTCATAGAAAAGGCAAAATTAAAGTTGTTGGAATCTAAAAGCAAACTATTATATTGCCTAGTTATTACGTAATACAATGTTTAAAATTATTGTTTAGAAATTCACAAAGAACCATGGTAAAAAGTATTTTGCATATAAAACGCGTGAGTCTAAAAATAGATTTGGGATTTCCTCGTTGGGGAAACCCTCTTACCAACGCTCTTAAATCAGAATATGTGTGTTTACACAGGATTTTCGGTCATGGCTTGACGCTGACCTGCTTAAAGAGAACATTGTTTTAAAACTGAAATAACTATTCGACCATGACTATAGAAACTGATTAAGTGTATATACATATAATAACAAATGCCATTTTTATTTTCCTCGTATATACATAAATGTCAAAAAATGTTTTCACTGAATAAAATGGAAATGCAATTATTTGCAGTTAATACTGGCTTATTTTGTACAGCAAGTAAGTAATTACTACCCTTCAAGAATATAATTATTGGTGTTGCCTATCTGATAACAATTACGAAGCTTGGAATGATTTATCAAATTCTATACAATATTATTCGTACTCACAAGCACAATATGTAATCAATTACAACACCAATAAATTATAAACTGGTAAAGACATTATCACTGAGATATTTATTTTAAAATTTGAATCTTATGCGACATACATTGTATTTATAAATATTACAAACAAATATATGTGGTGTGACGTGTTCTATTTTAATAATTAATCAATCATTATTTTAATGTTACTCTGTTGCTAATTTTTCATATTTTAAATTAGCTGATTTGTTTTGTATAATATCTATTTATGGAAATGCGCTTAATAGTATTTATCTATTGTATAACTTACTTTTATAGTTTTGTTGATCGCCTCCTCGAAGATATAGGCTTTGATTTTCCTTTTCATTGTACACTGCGTTAACTTATATACATACAATTCCTATTCTTTTCTTTGTAATAATCAAATGCTTTGTAAATGTATTCTGAATGAAGTCTATACTAAACTTAAACTCTGAATGAAATTAACTAGTATTAAGCATGACATTCCTTGCAACTATATGAGGCCTCTGACAATATTTTCTCTTCCATTGTAGTTCATATTATATACGATATATAGTAAAGAAAAATTTGTAATAAGGCACGTTTTCAATTTAAACGGAATCTCCCCAAAAAATAGCTCTGCCAATATGTATGCGTCAATAATATAATACAATATGGACAACGCTCGTTCAACGTGACCAATATCTATATATATATATATAAAGGGGAATACTCTTTTGGTGGGGTACAATCTACGGCAGTAAATGCAAATGAGATATCATATTCTGAGGTCAAAATGGTACTCAAACTATTTGGCTATATATTGAAATACTTTACTTTTCAAGGGGGTGTCTTAGAGGATATACTATATTTGATAATAAAGATTTATGCGCTCTCTAAACCGCATCATATGCCCGCCACGTATGATGGACCCAATTTATATAAAATCATGCTCTCATGGTTGTCATAGAAACTGCTTCCTCTTCAGTATTTCTAGCTCATAATTAAAATTTTTGAATGAATCTTTCATTGACTGCGCGCTATATTAAGATGCCCATATTTCAAATATTATTTCAACTCTCTAATACCAAAATTGTTACCTTCTTTTTAAGAAGTCCTTGTGCACAAAAAACAATTAATGTGTAGAATATTATTCTTGAATGCAAAGTCCTCTCTTATAGACGCCTTCTATACACATTATATATTTTTACTATTGTTATTGCAATAAACATATGAAGCGTTTGGATGTAAAATTGTTTAAACACCATCATATTGATTTAGAAAAAATAGCAAATTATGTTGCATGAAAACGAAAAACACGACAAAACTAATTTTTTTGTGACACATTTTGTACAAATCAGTCAAAGTATAGATACACTTTATTCATGTATGCATATATATTTTACTAAATAGGGATTTATATTAAAATGCGGTATTATTTATGAAATATTTTGCTTAATTATAGTTATCCAATATACATATATTATTTAATTATTGTTACGGCTATATTATTATAATTAAAATGTTGTCAGTTAAACTTTTAATAAAATAGAGCTTTGGCACATTGAGTAACAGCTTTTTATCTCATTCCGTTGTTCCAGCATCATAATAATTATTTATTTATCGAAAATTTCATAGAAGAATATCGAAGTCGGAGGTACAAAGTGAATGAAGCAAACTTATGGAGAGAATAAAAAGGCCTTTGCACACTGAACGCAGTGCGGCGCAGCGCGTCGAAAATGTAATCTACACCGAACGCGTCACAGTGCAGCAAAAATCGATGCACTCTCTGCAGAAAATCTACATATAAACAGAAAAGAAGAAGGACAGTATACTGAGTCAGTGAGCCATGGTTAATATTGATTGTTGACGCTCGCAAAGTCGAGAATTTTCATCATTGATTTTCAACGCGCGTAAAATTGACAATTTTCATCATTTATCATCGACGCGCCGCGCCGCTTTCTGTGTGCATTGCCCCATATGGATGAATGCTTTTAAACTTTTTGACGCGCCACGCCGCGCTGCGTTCAGTGTGCATAGGCCTTAATTCGGATTTAAAGAATTAATTAATGAGTTCTCTGGAGTAAGAGAAGCAATATTGAGTTGATCTCTAAAGGAATGTGAAGCAAGATTAAATTAATGGGATTGAAGGAATTAAAGGGATTAAAGGGATTAAAGGAATTGAAGGGATTAAAGGGATTGAAGGGATTGAAGGGATTGAAGGGATTGAAGGGATTGAAGGAATTAAAGGGATTGAAGGAATTGAAGGGATTAAAGGGATTGAAGGAATTAAAGGGATTGAAGGAATTAAAGGGATTGAAGGAATTAAAGGGATTGAAGGAATTAAAGGAATTGAAGGAATTAAAGGGATTGAAGGAATTGAAGGAATTGAAGGGATTGAAGGAATTGAAGGGATTGAAGGGATTGAAGGGATTGAAGGGATTGAAGGAATTAGAATAGGAATACAGGTGAATTGGTGAATTGGAACATTGAGCAATCAAATTCATAGTTTACTACTTTACGGGTCTAATAGAATGATATATATGC
Organism: Invenusta paracnida; assembly: GCA_036023295.1. Lineage (NCBI taxonomy): Eukaryota > Metazoa > Platyhelminthes > Proseriata > Coelogynoporidae > Invenusta > Invenusta paracnida. The sequence goes on from JAYRBW010130623.1 coordinate 10,318, forward strand.
ATTTAATGTGTTCCTAATATTCTATTAATATACATTTCAATACTTGTAAATAGTTGTACATCATTAAAACCGTAACGCTAAATTTTCTAATTTAATGTTATTATTCTCGATTATAGATTATTTCTGTGACATTTTGGTTTCCCGACCGAGAGTCGATGGGTGTGAGTTTGGAATCTTACAGAGCAACCAGCTAGTATTAAGGATATCAACATTTTACAATCTAAGCTATCTATGTATATGTTTAGTCTAACTTAATTCGCTACACTAGTAATCTAAATTAACGCTATTCATTATTAACAGCCCAGGTAAACACTATTAGCACATGTAAAGTGTCGGATGAAACGAACAAGAGCGTTAACACTGTTGAGCTATATTACAAAGCAAACCTTTCCAGTTCTTTTGCCATTGTCTAGCGTATCCATGTCAAGGTATAACGCAAAATGTTTATTAGTCATTGTATGAATCTTATAAAGGTTGTCATGTCGTTGATTTGGGAGTCCTATTATACTATGCCAAGCTGAATACGTGCATTTGCTTTGTCATTGTTCCTTATTAAGTGCTCGAAATATATTGATACACAGGGCATAATTAGATGATAATAAGTTGTATAAAGGTTGTCTGATAAAATAATATTCTGTCAAGAATCTTAGCCAAAGAATTTGTAAATGATGGATAGACAATTTTGCATTAAAATAATTTATATTTCTAACTTTAATAAATTAGAAATCAAAATCTGATTTTGAATATCTTTGGATATTAGTAATGACCAATATATAAAATATATAGTATTTTCGAAGTTAGCGACTAAGAAATTCTATCCAGAATTAAAATATACAGTTAGAAAATACGAATCATTATAGTAGTGTACAATTTTTTTAAATAAATTATTATAAGAAGGTGATTTCATAGAATATACTAACGAACATTACTAGGAGCAAGCTTGTTAGATATAAAGCTTTTGTATCGTTGCAAAATACAATAACAGCATATCATCAATTTATTGGAAATAAGCTTAGAAAGCCACAATTGCATACATACTACTTATACTGTTACACTGCAAGTAGTATGAAATCACAAATTTAAAATTCTTTTGTAATTATACAAATGGTAAAATAAGTAATTGATTTTAACAAAAGATTTTTCCCAAATTAATAGCAAAAAATCGGAAGTTTTAGAGATTTAACTAATCGATAATAGAGTACAAATATTCAAAGGATATCAAATATATTCTTGTCCATTTTTAATGCCAGTAATATAATAGCCAATGTACTAATGAAATAATGAAATACTTATGATACTTGGGAATAAATATCGTTGTGGCAATCGGAAAATAATTGTATATCAAGAGAAGAATACTATAGAATAAACGAGTTATGAGTGAGTAAAAGCATAAATTTAAAACCAAGCGAAGTTGTGTTTCAAAATTTGTAAATAAATCACAAACACGGTTGGAAAACAATTATACTTAAAACATACTTGAGGTTAAATGTTAAGAAGATGCAAAACTAAAAACTTTTTATATACAAATATATAACAACATTACAATATCCATGCTATTCTAAAAATCCATCAACACGCGGTTTTATAGATAAACGTTTAAACATTGTCTTTAAAAATGGATATTATTATCTTTCGAACATTTTCACAGAAGCAGGTTTGATTGATTAAGATATTGATGATTAAAATCGAGTTATTATATTTACGAAAAGCAAATTATCGAAACGTATACATTTCAGCCCTATAGTTCTGCATTTAAACAAACTGCAAAATAGGAAACGTTGTGTTCTATAGACAAATGCACTCACGTGTCCCATCAAATCTGGTGGCAATGGTGTCAAGAAAGGTATTTTGGGGAGCAAGTAAGCCCTTCCTTTGAGGCATCTTTGGTACCAGATGAGCAGCGGAGATTTGTGGTTACTAGTCCAGTCCAGTAGAGTATGGTTTAAGCAGCAATTACAACAAACAGAAAGATTAGTTTCCTGTCGCACTAAACACACAAAAGTGGGTATTGCTCCTTCTGTCGATAAAATTCCACATTAGAGGCAAAATAGAGAAGTTTTGAGCCCAGTTTCTAAATGAAAAAAGAGCCGATGTCTTCAAAAATTTGTAACTTAACGGAGTTTATATCATATATAGGTACTTTCATATACGTGCTCCAGAAAAGTGAGCTTCTGAATTTCAATTGTTACCAAATAGTTCAACATCTCGTTCAGAATTGCTAAAATCCATTCATATATACTGTTTTTAGGGCAAACATTTTTTACAAGTTTTAATCCTACTTTTCGAACCATATAAGGATGATATATTTGTCTTTCCATTATTATTTGATGGTATAATTTATTGAGTGAATCAAAATTGTAAAATGTGATTTGACGATTAGAATTATAATCCCGATATTTCATTGGCTACTGCTAACAGCCAATCGGTGTCAAAACACTCGTAGGAAAGAAAGAAAATTATTTTAGTATTTAAGAACAATTTTAAAAACAACTCAGCATACAATATTCTCTTGTGTGTAAATTTTAGTATATTTTTTCTGTACTCTCTCTCTCTCTCTCTATTATACCTATATTAATTATACAACAATATGAGTGCAAATATTTACGCATTTATTTGGTTCTAATTCCTACATAAAAATTTAAAACTTATTCGATTGCACAGGTTTCACTCTTATATTGCTTTAATATGAAAGTCGATTCACTGACAAATACAATTTTGGTGGAGCACACAATCCTTATCTTCGTATGTAGTAACTTTTAATCTCTTTAAATGAAGATTTACAATGTGCACGCATTATGCCATATACCTACTTTTATATGTAAGAATACATTGCAACATGGAAAAGACAAAAAGTTTTTTGTAAATTATACCTCGATTTATGTCACATTTTGTGTCTCAATTTTCTTTAATAGAATGTTATTTTAATGTCAGTGTTAAGCGTATATTCAACATGACAGAAATAGCGAATCAGTTAGTTATAGTCTATTAAAGAAGAACTATTCGATATGTAAATGCAGACGCATACAAGCAAGCTAATAAATAACAATTTCCTGAAACCGGACGTTGTTAAAAAAAGTTAATTGTCAGAAAACATGACGTTACGCTTTTAATTACGACTTCTAATTCTCAGTGGGCATTTTTTGTTGTTTTAAAATCTTTGTTATAATGAGTAAATTCGATTTTCATAAATAAACTACATTTATTAATATTTAAGTACATAAATAACTTATACTATAAGCATGGCTTATTCGTATGCATTTATAATTTAAATTCATAATGATCGATATCAATTTTAATAGACTTTGTTTTGTTTTGGAAAATGTAATACTAATACTAAAACTAAATTAATTTGTTATTAATTTGTAGTAATTAATGGACTATTTCTTAATATAAGTAATAATAATAAGTGTTCATTAAAATAAAATTGGGAAGTAAGTAACAAATTTGTGAGTAAATGTATACTTATATAGTAAGTATATATTTAACTAATAATTAATTAGAATGTCACTAAAAAAGTATGCATTACGTAAGTGAAATATGTTTTGTTATAAAATGCACTACTTATTAGCGCGATAGCCATATTATTTGCAGACATTTTGGCTTAATAAATTAAACTAAATTAAATGCCTAAGTCGGATAATGTATGTGCTGCATTTTGCTCTCCTAATAGACAAAAAACACAAAAAATATTGCCTTCTGATAATTAAGTGTCAGTCTTAAACAGTGCGTAAATTTTGTTTTAAATATTAATTACACAACTTTAATAATAACATATTTTATGAAATTTGTAAATTTATTAAAGGTGGAATATTTGATGAAACGTGACGCTTTCATAATTGAAAGTCCAAACAAAAGTGCCATTCTTACTCTATGATAGTACGTAAGTATAGTTTAATCAGCCTAATCAACAACCACCCCAGGGACATGGAAAAGCACAAAAAGTTCTCTATGAATGGGGTTATAAAGTAACAAAAGAAATATACCCCGTAGGATAACTGTCTTTGATATCCTCAACTCCTCAAAATACGTGACAAACATTGGATTTGATGGATATACAGAGAATTATGTGTGGATTATATATCTGACTTTAAGAACATTTGCATATTTTAAAAATGAACCTGATGTGAATTAATTTACAACTATATAGATTTCTGAATCGTTCCAGGATTTGTATGTAAATGTAGATATATTGATCAAGCGACTTCGCATTTAACCTAAAGGGCTTTTTGAAAAGTGAATCAACATCAAATATATTATAGACACGACTTTTATTTTACGAATTAATATTTGTAAAATATTGGCAGAAAGACCAATTTTATATATGAAATAGGTGTATTTTATTTGTAAATACTAATTTTAAAATATATCTCAATTACAATGCAAGATATAGCTATATTCAAAACTAATAAAAGAAATAGAAGCAATAGATGATCTCATGGAACAAATACTACTTCCATAATTTCATTCCTGCCATCTAACTCACATTTAGCTAAAATTCAATCAAATTAGGTTTTGACCTATAACAAGAAATGGTATATACACATATATGTATATCCTAAATGTATCTATACTAAAACAAATTTGTTAGTGTAGAATTACTTATCCAAAATATGTATAAAATCGCATTATTATATTTTCTATATATACAAGATCAGACTTTGACATAATTTTTAACGAATTTTTATTAAAAGTTTCGTTTTTAACCAAATTACATGTTTATCAATACTTCTTAATGATGTGCCTAATATATTTATGTTTTTTTTTATTTACGTCAAGATTAATTTTATGTCAAAATTATCAGTTCCATGAAAATAGTTTTCAACACTAATTTATGACTAAATAATATTGATAGTATAATCAAACAAAATATATCAGTAACTACCATATCAGTACATTAGTGAGAAATTATTATTGACTGAAATTAAAATTTCTCTGGCATGAATATTAAAACACAAAACTTTCAAAAGATTATGTTTTGCTTATAAATATTCTTTACGAGTACGTTGAATATAAAAATCTATTTGTTTTCCTTTACATATGCTTACTAAAAGAAGAAATTGGTTCAAAAACGAATTAGAATCTATAATAAATTAACGAATGACATTTAATTTGATTTTGTGAATGAAGTTGTATAGAGAGATGTTTTCTGCAGAACCTGTTAATATAGTAAAGAAAAAGAGGAAGATCTTAACTTGGGCATGTTTCATGGCAGAAGCTTCCTCGTCTATCTTTTTCAACAAGAGAAAACGGCAACAGTGTCTGCTTTACACATATAATTGGCGGGGTAATTTTATTTCATAATAGTATTACATTAATAAATTTTACAAGAAAAACAAAATAACACGGCGGGTTGAGTAGTTAATTATGTAGATTATGTAGATTAACCCGCCAATTATATTTATTGCACCTTAAGAAGATAATGTTGTCTCGAAACGCGTTGTGAATAGAAAATATGTTTGAATTTATTGTTGATTGTTTTCCCTTTTTTGTTTAAAACATACTCTTCACCCAACTTTTATTATAGAGAACTATATCTGAAAAACTAGCGTCCGAACAAAGAGTTGTTTTTGATAGAGAAATGGGAAGTGATGGCCCAGTAGTAAGGGATAAAAGGGCCAATCTTGTTGAGATAGTGAGAGAGGACCCCTGCCTCAGTTGAGTAGCACTCGCAGAACGTCATGACACAAGTTACTCTATGATGTATCACATTCTAACAGA